>JAACJT020003246.1:0-10253 GCA_009936485.2 Gymnarchus niloticus | reverse complement strand
GGAGGCTACTTTGATGAACCAGCGATACGACCAATTTTCATGCTAATAAAGGTATTCGAAGGACACTGAACATGAATGTCTTATTTTTTAGTAATGGATATTGAATGTCTAGAATTTTTTGTGATAATTATGTGAGTAATTGATAATGTAGAAAATCTTAATGTGTGCAAAAACTTTGACTGGTAGTCAATCACAAGATTTCTCCAGTCTAAAGCAGTAACTCTATAGCTTTTTACAGAAACAGTGAGTAGATCTACACAGAACACAGCACAAAAAAAGCATTTTATTACTGTAAAACACAGGTGCACAAGGTTGAATGCCAGATCTTTCCATTTCGAAATCAAATTTTTGAGAAAGGCATGACTATTCAAGTGTTTCCTCCAGAACCAATTTTGCCACTGTGAATCACAGATGTAGCCAGCACAAGCCATGACGCACAGTACCGTCTAAATGTTGACATACAAGGTTACCGAAAACTTCCAAAATCGTTAAACTTTTGCTATTTTGTTTACTAAATCAAATGGACTGTAATGACATGAATACCATTTTCCAACTGCTTGATTCATTTAAAGCTCCACTCAAGTTATCCATTGAACTCCCATTGATTAAATCCATTCATTTTCCTGGAGACAGATGGAGAACATCCATCCATTCCCCAACCACTTATCCTGGCTAGCGCTGCCGGGGCCTGGAGCCTCCCACTGGTTACAGAATATACTTAAACTACTACAGCAATGATTCTTTAATTGCTTACAACATTAACTCAATAATATGGATTTTACAAAAATGTTTCATGAAATTTAGATAGCCTGCCAAATTAGTTTAAATATGTAAAAACTGTCAAAATCCTCACACTTAAAGCCAAGTCATTGGTCTCCCACAGAATCATACTCTGCAGTCAGATATGACTCTACCCAGCACCTGCCACGACCACATGAGCAGGCTATTCATTAAGAAGAATTACATTCAGTCAAGAAAAGCTTGAAAAGGGAGGAATTATGGAAAAGACTGTTATCACTCATTGACACTGGCACACCCCAATTGGAGTCTTCATTTTCCAGTATACAACTTTTGACCAAGCAGAAGTTTCTCTGTCAAAATTGTTAACAGCACTGGTCACCCTCAAAGGCAATTTTTCTCTTCAGTATATCTGATACAGTAAAGCACCATTTATATGAAAGTATTGTTATAAATACTTAAGATAACCCCCATTCTTATTTCCAGTTCAGAGCCAAGCTATGTCCAAAACTGTCTAGAATAGAGACGGTCAACAACAGTAGGATCCACTCACCAACAGTGCTTTCAGTGTAAAGTTAAACATGATTACACAGCAAGCAGGCCATCAGTTCTGTTACCCTGCTTGTGCTTCATGCATATCCTTTCCTGTATGTAGTGATGGGACAAATAAGGCTTCAAAACCCATAATGGGCGGGAGTATCCCGGACGACCAATCAATGCTGCAGATAACATTAGCATTGATTGGTACCTTGGGATTCTCCCGCCCACCACAGATTCTGAAGCCTACTTTAGTGGCAACATTGATTGGTAGTTCAGGATACTCCCACCCAGCACAGCTTTTGAAGCCTCATTTGTCCCATCAATACACGTATGTACCGTTTTATTAATCTCTATACCCATTTATTTATACACAAAGACATAAAAAACTACATACCAAAACACCACGCAAGAATACTCCTTAACAAAACCAAACTGTTTCACTAATTCATTCTTTTTTTACTGTACTTCTTTGTCATTTTACCAACCCTTACATTTCACAAAACCAATGTACAGGAAGACTGGTATAAATATCCAAAGACCATACTCATGTTGTTAATCTGATGCTGATCTGGTCAAAGTAGGAGTACAACCCCAGAACAGAATAATCTGTTGTTGGGCTACCAGTGGTGCGCAATCAAAACAAGATGTTTTCTACAGAAAGAACCTGGATCTGGATGCTGTTGGTTAGACGCTTGGGTTCACCTCCCTCTCATTGTTCTACCACCCTTTAAGGCAGGGGGTGAAACTGAGCTAACAGCTCTCTCTTCCAAGTGTGTTACATTGCTCTATAAAGTCTACAGTGACCAGAAGCTGATGGCTGACAGGATGCACATCAAAACAACGTGTGTACCCAATCCATGGTGACCCGAAGCTGCCTGACTCAGAGACGACTTCCTATCTGTGTAGAAGGACTGAGAAAATGTGTGGCTGTAGCATGCTCTCACAGATGGATGCCCTATGGAATGTAATCACGAAAAATTCCCGGTCAAATAAAGAAATTGTGCAAGAGACGTAGGCTATGAGTCAGTTACGTGTAAACAGAAACCCCCTACCCCAGTCATGTTTTGGGTTGCATTGAAAACAGAGGAGATAGAATCTAACTGATAGGAAATCATCTCCATCGCTATACCGAGAAAACGTGAAGCTGCTTAGTTTAATTACAACAGTTATGTGATTTTTTTATTAAAACAATACTACTCTTCTTAATATATCTGTTTCACTATATATAATTACAAAATACTTTTACTATGATATTATGAATAGATTTAAGAATAAATAAAACATTTTCATATTCTAAATTGTTAACGTGCCCCTGAAACTGAACCCACATTTTGATACTCGTAACAACATATAGGATATTACCAAACAGAGCAGGAAATTGTGCTTGAAGTTTACATAGCCCTTTTACATAAAAGAAAAAACACAGTGGAACAGAACACCAGTGCACAAGCAATTAGATACCAAGTAACACCGACAGCACTAAAGTGAATTGTCCTCAAAACTTATAAATCGAATTGAAAAATTCTTAAATAACAGCGACACGCACTCAGGTTCCTGGGCGTACTTGCAGTCAAGCATGTGGTGTTCCTATTAACCCAACCACCACTCCACCCAGAGGCAGTAAGCGGTAACAGATGGAGATCCAAAGTAAGTCCATTCAGCCCTTGAAGAAGATCCATCCATCACCCAAGCACTTATCCACTTTAGTGTGAGGGGGATCCTAACCTATTCCAGGAAGAATAGGGCGCAAGGCTGGGGAACACCCTGGATGGGATGCCAATCCATCACAGAGCAGACAAAAGCACACAATCACACGCAACGAGCAATTAAGAGATGCCAATTTACTTACAACTGCCTGCTTTTGGCCTGTGGGTGCTAAGCAGAGTACCTCCCAGCCTCGCTCCACCCAAACAGAGCGAGGCTGGGATTTAAACCACGAATTCTAGAGATGTCAGAAAAAAATACTATCCATTGAGCTAGCGTGCCACCCCCTGAGGAAGCTTCTTAACCTAAATTGCTAATTCTAAAAACAGCCAGCTGTGTAAGCGCTTCGCTTGAAAGCCTCAGCTAAGCAACTGAATACAAAATGAAAAGCTTTGAATCAAAACTAATTTCACAAGGTGAAATGGGATGAAGATGTACTTAAGGCTGACTATCCAAAAAAAGAATTCTTCCGCTACACATTTGAAATGCTCCCGATGAACATGGCACGTGCATGGGGTGATTATTGGAGAGCCTGCAGGCAGATCTGAGTTTCGTTCAGACATTCTGGCTGCCCGCGCAGACAGCGTGAGGAAAGCAAAGCCTTCCAAGTAAATTTACCTGCAGCTGTCGACCCTGAGCCAAATTAAGTGTCGAGAACTTAGGAAAAGGCTATGTATGTAGGTGGGTTCATGTTTGGGAAAAAAAGACATATTTCTGTAGGAAAAAATGGCTCTGACTAGAACTGACTGATGCCATACATACACCAATACATTTAATGAGTAGAGATACATAAGTTAAACATGTTTGTCAGAAAGGCACTCATTCACCCATCAGTTTTAGGAAATAAATCCTTTCTGATGTTTAAGGCCTCTGTACTTGTTAGCTAACAACGCATCACATTGTCTGGGAGACAGCTAGATGGAGAAATGTTAACTTTTTACACTAACACAGAGTTCATCTGCTGAATTTCAGTCGTTTACCTAACCAAGAGGTCATTTACCCCCAAAGGAATGCATTACCATGAAACCACTGATAGAACAGACAGAGGCCACAGTTATCTAGCCAAAGGTTAAGGTGACAATGTTTCTGGTGTGAGTTTTTAATGAAAAGCAAAAATCACAACTTTCCAGCCAGAAACACAATGTTACATTCTAATTAATAATTACAATACTAGACTCAGTAAAAGTGCGTGAGTCATTTATGGGCTCCGAATTTGTCATTTATGAAATTCACAGAAAAACAGGAGATGACATGTATGTTTGCAGTGTTGTACAAGCAAGGGAGCCAAGTACTGAATGGTCACAAACTGATTAGAATGGTCAGTGATAAATTAGGTGCATTGGCATGCTCTGTTTCCTGATCTGAGAAAAAGGCTTGCACTGATGCTGGGAAACCTGATAAGGTTTGTCACATTCCCCATAAAAGGTGAACTCAAAATATTTCCACATTTGAGGTAATGTTGGCACAGTAACGTACATTGGATCATTCCCCAAGGCCGCTGGACTACCATGAAATGGGATTCCTTAGCACATTAACAATCAAAAGCTCTGACTGCAGCCTTGGTGTGAGTAGCCTTGATCAAACAGTAGTGAAGGGGTACTAATGCTCTCTCATAGGTCGAGTCAATTCCTCCTGGAACAACACTCAGCCAGGCACAGGCAGTACAAAAGGACACTGTAGATAATCCGCTATGACAGTATACTCCTATGTATAATCAGTAATCATCAATCCAACTTGCGGTGATCCAGAGTTTACTGCAGGAGACAGGCAAGGTCAGACTCTCATCACCGGGCCATCATAGGCATTCACACTCTAAGGAACACCATAATACTAGGAGAAAAGCTACACAAACACATGCAGCTTCAACACTGCAGCCCTGCGGGAACAGCACTAGCCTCTAAGTAACAGTACTGCCTTGTTCTGTTATATTATCATGATAATTGCATTGAGTAGTTAATGACCTAGCCTGCACACTTAACGTCGCTCCCAAAGACTTGCTTTCCAAATAGCAGAGACAAAACATTTCCTTTATGTCGCCCTAACACCTCCCTCGTAACCAGGAACTTCAAAACCCAGCCCGACAGGAGGGAAGGTAGTTTGGGCTGACATTAGGAAAGGCTCGATGCCCTGAGCTCCAAATAAACAGGAGTGCCTCTAAGTCATACAATACTATCCAATCAAAAATGCCCCCGCGCTTTTAGCCCCCCCATGAAGATCACTTGCAATCACATAAATTAATGAAAATTAAACCAGACGAGTTCATGCACACTGTTTTAAAGTCCTGGAAAGATCATCGTCTCAGCTAAAGAACTTGAAAGTTGCTGTTTTTTATCATTTCATTTTTTTTTATTAATAATAATAATAATAATAATAATAATAATAAAAGGCTAGCTCACTAGCTGTTTGGCAGGGTACAGCTGGAGAAAAGTTATTCTTTAAGTGTGTTTTTACTGTTTAAGTCTACAAACTCAATCATCTGGGCTTAATTATTCCAGCCAGAAAAACTCACGTGTACCCTGATCTCATCTATGTGTCAGATGTCCCTTTCAGTACAAAGTTGAGAAAAGGTGGAGACTTATTTTTAATGCCTTTTGCAGATAATCAGTCAGGTTCAGAGGTCTGCCTGTTCGTCAGTTTGTTTAGTTTTTGGGGTCAAGGAAGAGGTCTGTTTAAGCTCAATGAGCAGATAGTATTCTGCTGAGTTACAGCACCCAGCCCGCAAAGACGTGGGAAATTAGGCTACACACAAATGGGTTTTTTTCTGGTAGAGGATACATCTCAGGTGTAATTAAAAAGGTGAGAGTGAGGAAGGTGACCACAGTGCTTCTGACCTTCCCGATTCACACTCGACGGGTGCAATAGCATGTTTTGCAGGGAAACAGAGACGAACAGACATCTGCACAAAAGCTCCATTGG
The DNA here is from genome assembly GCA_009936485.2 of Gymnarchus niloticus. Lineage (NCBI taxonomy): Eukaryota > Metazoa > Chordata > Actinopteri > Osteoglossiformes > Gymnarchidae > Gymnarchus > Gymnarchus niloticus. The sequence goes on along the minus strand of JAACJT020003246.1, from coordinate 4,355 downwards.
AGATATTGAAAGTTTGACAAGTGGAACTATGGGTCTGAGCTGTTTATTTTATGCACTGTCTTTCTGTACATACAGCTAAAGGGAGAGTTGAATGATGCATAGATGTCCATCACTTAAAAGATGTAATATAAAAATTATGACAAGAATTTTCGAATCTGAAAAGAAAAAATAAAAATAAACAAGCAAGTATCTACAACAAGACATTAAAAGGATGAGATTTCCTGTATCTAAAATATTAATTTTGGACTTGATTTACTATGAGAATGATTTATGCAGCTGGATTGTTTGGCTCCTTAAAAGTATATTCATCCAGAAGCATCCAAACTGCACACTTTAATCAATAAAAGTAATTCAAACTATTTTAACCACGTTATAGGTCCAGATACGTTTTCGACTGTACGTGGTTATGCTATACTTACGCAATGATAACATTTAGTGGTGAAAGTTTCACTTTCCAAAATCAGTTCCTGACATACACATTTAGACTTCCTGATCCATTTTCTTGTCATATGTAGATGCGACGTATTAGTCACACATATGTAAGAAAAGGCGGGAGATTGATGTTTATGGTTTTAGGGTAACTTACCTTAACATTCGCACGTGAGCCGATCGGGTTCTCCAGTCACCCCACACCGTCTAAACGGTCCCGCCGTTATGCTGGCGGTGCTATTACGCAGCCCCGGTGTTTTTTCTAGCTTTTCCAGATGTGGGAGATGCGATTTTTATCCGTTATGAACGCTGACTGTGTACCTTATTTGGAAATATGATCAAATATCTAAGCTGTACGATTTCCAGTATGAAAAATGAATGCAAGCAGCCCTCCGAAGGTGTAGATGTTGAAACAGTGGTAGGGGGAGGGCTCCAACTCAACAAGCCTACCTTACTGGTTTTGAAACTTATGCAAGAAATAGTTTCCAGCAAACAGGGAATGTTAAGAACGTTGTGGGAACGTTCCCTGTTTGCTGGGTTGTCCACAGTGACTGAGGTACTCAGAACAGCATCTCTCCGAAACACTTCGAATTAACTCAGGCGTGAAAAAAATACTTGCAGAAATAATGATATATGTATTAGCTATTCTAACATGTCGTTTTCTACAGAACTGCATTTTGTTGGGTATTTGTAAATCATAACGCTTGTTGAAAAATTAATTATAAAGCAATCTGTCGTTTATATCCGATTGATAGACAGACAGAGTAATCGACGTAGCCTACCTCACCACACAACTGTGTTGTCTATAATCAGCTTTCTTACTTCTAACATACCATATGCATCATATACGGAATAGGTATAGTTACAATCAGTTAAAGGTACAACTCTACTCCCTAAACCTGGGCCGACAAATGGAATGAATTAAATACTTGGTTATGTATTTAATGCTGAAGTGAGTTACATAAATCGCTATTAAGAGGCAAAACATATTGTTTCCAGGTACCAAATAACAAAATACACGTGGTTTAAAGACCCTAAATATTTGAATACATTTTATTCACTTATTTTAGGGATATGGAAGATTTGTGCTATGTACCCAGGAATTGCGAGACATTCCAAAATAAATAAAAAAAATCCCCCTTGTTTTTCCCCTCACATCTGTGAAGAGGTAGATGGATTGTGCTGGTAGACAGCTGCAGCATGTGGTTTGATCATTTTTCACCATATGGGATTTGACTTAGAGGCTTAATAGTGAACGCAGCCTGCCAAGTCTGGCTGTCACTGGTCCTGGTGCATTGCGTTTTCTGAGCTACAACTCATACATCTTGCCATGTCTGCCACTGACGGTGGTAGAGTTTCATAAACGTGTGTATTTATAAGGATATAAATGAGAGACAGTGGACATAATGTGTTTTATATGGAAAAAATTAAAACAGACTAAAATATGTTTTCAGACATGTCTGTGTAAAGTTAATATGCTGCTATACACATCTAGGGAGTTTGCGATTTACACAATACTGGCTACAACTACCCTTCCACACTTTAGGGTCATCCATCCATCTAACCACTAATCCCAGTCAGTCAGAGTGGGACTTGGTGGCTATCCCATGCAAATCAATTTAACAAATCCTATAGTTAAAGCTGAATTCTGATTGGAGAGATTTGGGGAATTGGCAAATCCTGAAGTTAGCTTTTCAGGTCACAGAGCATGACGATACATCTTATTTATCAATGCCCTTTCTGATCAATTTGTGACCATTCCTTACTTGGTCCCCTTGCTTGTACAACACTGCAAATACATTTGTTGCCCATGACCAGCAGTCCCAAGTGAACGCCCGACAGAAAAGGGTATATGACGTCCACTGTTAGGGGCCATCTTTGTGGGAGCTGCTGTCTGGCTCTACAGTGCCTCCAGAAAGCAGGGGCATTGCCCCAAGCTGGCAGGACAATGGATGGGGCCTTGTGAGGTGAAGTGGTTGTCTGAAATAGTGCACTGGGAGAAGCCGGAACCTGGGTCATGTACAGTTGTGGTGCGTCATACCCGTGGGGGCGTGCCAACCTCTAAGGACTCCACAGCAGAAGCAGGGCTGGAGTTGGAGCTGCAGGAGCAGGTCGAGGCACTACACCAGAACCTGACGGGGGAGCTCAGGGCCACCAGTCTTGATAACTTGGTGTAGCCACAATGGGCACAGCACCTCCCCAATCGCTTGTGGGATGTTGTTCTGACTGCGGGGAGGGGTGAAAGTCATGGGTCAAAAGCTGGTGTGAGGTAATGTGACCTGTTGGGGTAAATAGTTCTGCTGAGGGTTTTCTTTTGTGTTGTGTTTTGCACAATGCATCAGCTTGATGTTCACTATGTTCATTGTAGAGATTGGATCTATCATATTGCTTTTTATTTATAGAGCAGGGATTTAAAAAATTTATCCACACTTTTTAACCCTAATAATGATCTTTATAGACATTATAAATTTTCATAAGCTCATTTATTAAGCTTTCGACATTGACGGATCCCCAGAGCCTTTGTTAAACTCCACAGAATGACACTGCATGAGTATTTGACTGACCCATTTGTTAAACTCCTTGTGGACAGCCTCTAATGATAGCCAAGCTATCCCGGTCATGCCTGCCACCTTTTCTATTCACCCTATTAATGGGTCGCTGTGAGGACCTTTCTCAAAAGGTATCATACTGCTCATCTAACAATACTAAAAATACTTGCCAAGAAACTATATTGTCTGTGCGTAGGTGTTCATTTTGAGGGATTTTAGATTTTACCCTTTACATATTTAATTATTGGTTTATCTTGTTTATTATTAATAGTGTTGTCTTTACAGATATGCTTCAATGTAGTTTTACTCATCTTCTATACTTTACATAACTGACAGGACTAGCTTTGCGTACAATAAGGAGGAATCCTTTCTTGCAATACAGTTTCAGTGCTGCAGTGCCTTGGTCTACTCTGATTGGCTCAAGATCTTCTTCGGAGGTTTCGTCCCACACAGCTGCTGTCAGGTGAAGGTACTCCATTGTGGGATTGGAACCTTTCCAAACTGAATAGTGGAGATTTATATGCAGGCACTGTTCTCTAAAGTACTAACACTCCTGTGTCAGGGTTGGGACTCTCAAATGAGGTGTACTGCCATCATTAGTAAGCTTATAAAATTGTACATCTTGGCTGGAATCCCATCACTGGTTGCAAACAGGCTGTATTAAATGACTTTATTTCTGCAGTGTTTAAGCATTGAAACACAAACCAACCAATCATACTTTAAACATCTGTCTTTCTGTAGCCAACAGTAGTGAACAAAACTGAACATTTACCATGTTTTTGTTTTGAGAACATGGATGTTTGTTATACACAGACCACTACAAATAAATTCAGGGTTGAAGTTGGTATGGTTAAGTACCAGCTTGATAGTCTGGGATGAACCATAGATGGCTGACTCTTAAATGCAATTGTGTACGTCTTGGCTACGGAAATTCCACAGAATTGGCACTTCTAGCCTCATGCTAAAAAGTATCAGTGTGGGCTTCACAGTGAAACTAACTCTAAGCATTTTGTCCACAGGGTTGTATTAACAACACTGAATTCTGGGTCCATGAGAATAACATCCTACATGGAGGAATTGGGGCTGGTTTTGCTGTTACCTTGGTGAGACTTTTTCCATTCATCTTTACATAACTTTCCACAACAGAGTTGTAATAATCAAACATCTCGTGTCAAGTACCATAAATGCTTCATTTTTATAATGTGAATTTTACGTGGTCTTCTGCTGCCTCATACTGAAACCCTTTGAAGAAAAATATACCCCACTGTAAACTGGGGGGGGGGGGGGGGGGGCTTTTTGGAAAATGGGGTTTCCCCCCCCCTTTGTGGGGGGGGGATGTTTTCATTCCCCTTATTGTTTAAACATGTGTTGTGGTTT
>JAACJT020003245.1:0-10256 GCA_009936485.2 Gymnarchus niloticus | reverse complement strand
GACTCCTATCCTTCGAAACCCCACAATGCTGATACCAGATTCTGCTAAGACTCCTGTCCTGCTGAAACCCCACAATGCTGATACCAGACTTGGCTGGTGTCCCTCTCTGTTGATATGCTACTCTGCTGATGTCCCACTATGGGAATGTCTCACTCTGCTGAGGGCTCAGCTTGTCATAATGACAGCCGCCTACAACTTAACCATCCCTGGAATCATCAACATTTTTAAATATCCCTCTCTGCTAGGCTGCATGCAACAATCTGTAACTGTGAACAGAGCATCAGACTAACTCAACATTGAGTAGATGGCTGTAGAATGCAGCAGGGTGTTTAGGGATGTTGGGTATCTGAGAGCAGAGCTGTTTCTCTGGTTTGAGCACTGTGGTGTTACAACTTCAAGGTTGACGTGCAGAGAGGTGCTGGTATATTGGGAGATGGCTGCTGAGGATGGAGCTGCCAGGCAAGAGGAAAAGAGGAAGGCCAAAGAGGAGGTTTATGGATGTGGTGGGAGAGGACATGCAGGTCGTTGGTGTGACAGAGCGGGATGCGGAGGACAGGAGGAGACGGAGAAGGTTGATCTGCTGTGGCGCCCCCTGACGGGAGCGGCCGAAAGAAAATGATGGTGTTAGAACTTCAAGGAACTCAAGCCAGAGTAGACTGATTAAAAAACATGTACATTGTTTTAATGTTTAGGTGTCTAGCAAACTGTTAGATACGGCTGGGTTGTTATGCTGTGTTTTGCTGAATGTTCTGTGGGGTAAGAGTAAAAGTTCTGAGAGAAGTTTGATGTGGGGTAGGTATGACAGGCAGGCTGAGGTAAGCACAAAGCAACAAGTGCTTGTTGGAAAACCATTGGTGAGGGCTAGTAAAGGTTGTATTATGAGCAGTTTATGTGGTAGCAAGAAAAGATTAGCCACACCAAATGATGTATTTGTAACTGCCAAAAAGAAACGCCGAGTCATGTTATATGAGTTATAAAAGTGTGATGTTCCCTCAAGTGTTTTCTTCCAGTGGTTCTTACGATGTTATACCAGTAGTTATATAGACTTTGCTCTGTCTGGGTCCTTTATTTCACAAACAGATGAATATAAGTTTTCTTCCTCAATCACTTGCTCTTCGGGAATGGGCACAATCTGAGATCAGAAGGACACAACAGGCCATGTCAGTGGAGGATCCCCTGCTAGGCCCATCCTCACGTGAGCTGGTGCCATTCACCCTCAGGTTCCACTTCATCGTTCATAAACTCCCCTAGGGTTTTGAGGGGTGGCACTTGACATGTTTAGGAATGATTTTTTTGGGTAGATTTCATAAGGCAAGTTACACAAATACATATAGAGCTTTTGGGTAGCATCCTATGTTTCTGACAATGTGTACTTGTATATACAGAATTCCCATTAACTATAGAACAAACATCACCAACAAACCAACCAAGAAAGCCTAGTTCTTCAGCTGGCCCCTCTGCAGTGTTTGTCAGGTCCTGAAGGCGTGTATCGAGGGTGACGGGCAGGTGGGAGACAGGCTTGCTTATTGTTCTCCGCTTATCAGTTACTCTCCTGGAATGACAAGGCTGCTCATCCCTGAGACGGCCACAGATTTCTCCTGCTCTGACATCAGTACTTTATCTGTTTGTTCATTTTTTACTTCGGGAGTTACATCATGGTGTGAATCACTGCAAACCACTTAGGTAGACTTAACCTAAATAGGTATTGCCGTGTTATCCTCTGCTACCATGACAAGTGCAGGTCATAGTAAATTACTTATTCATGGTCTATCAACCAGGCAGTAATTTGTAACCAAATCAGGAGGGGATAATAATTCTGTATTCATTCCATATAAGAGCCAAGTATCTTCCCTGTGCAGTGTATTCTGAGTGAACTGCATCGATTATAATGGCCTTCATCAGGTGCAATGCTTAAGAAGGCAGACCGCTGGAGGCCAATGTTGGGACATGGCTTCACGGTTCCTCTTCTGAAGACACTCTCAGCTGGCCATGATGAAAAAAAGACTGGTACAAAGATGATGCCAGCCTTGTGGAGTGCTAATCCTCAGTCATAAGAGATGAAACATGTCTTGATTAATGTTGGGTATACAGGACACAGCAGATTAAATCTATTTGCGTGTGACTTGGTGACACACATGGGATGAAGTCTTATTAGTTAGTTGTCTTATTACTATTTTATTGCCTTGAACAGTTTCTGGGCAGGAGATAAACACATCCAAAGGTGATATAAAATTACCTGATTGTTTAGATCTGTGAGCGGTGAAATATTTCTACTTTTCTATTTGTGATGATTGCATAAGGTATGGTTGTGTCAGTGTTTTGGGTTCATCACAGCTGGACAGAACTGTAAAGAGTCAGGTCAGGAAAGAAAACCTTTGCTGACAGAATCAATCAAACATCCAGTTCTTTATTAAAGTCACCAAATCCAACAACCTTTAGGTGTTAAAAGGAAATAAATACTGTATGACTAGTGTATCCACGTGATTTCAGTGTTCAGTGCTGGTTTACCGTGTCCAGCTGCTTAAACAAAACTCAAAATGGGCCATAAGCAAATACTAGTTACAGACGTGAATATATATTAAATGATATATTCATGGAAACGGTTACTAAGTAGAAATCCTGATCAACTCAACCTGTGCAGATATGGACTTAAATTGGGATTCCCAATGACAGTGGAAGATGCTTAGTTCCTGTTTCTGGCCACAAAAACACCCAATCTACAGAAACCCTAGAGAACAGACCTGATATCCAGACCTCACAGAAACCCTAGAGAACAGATATCCAGACCTCACAGAAACCCTAGAGAACAGATATCCAGACCTCACAGAAACCTTACAGAACAGATATCCAGACCTCACAGAAACCCTACAGAACAGACCAGAAATACAGCGATGTCACATTTCAATTTAATTGGCAGGATGGTCACATAGGGACACTCCAGACTCCTCGTTGATCATTTTCCCTGCATGTGGTTACTTGTTCTAGAGCTGTAGGTCCACTGTGCCAATTGCAGGGTCAGTGGGGTCTCCCATCGATCGGCCTGCACTTAGACAGCGACATCTAGGTGTGATCCAACTCTGTTACCATGTTGGAGTCCTTGGGGATTTTTCAGTGGTCCAGCTGCTCTGACAGGTTTAGTGGTTGACAGGTGCTGGGAGCGACACAGGAGGATTAAAGGGTTATTTTTACAGCAAAAAAAAAAAACAGTAAACTGTCTAGCTGCATGGCTGTTTGTATCACAGATCACAGAAATCTGATAAGACCCCACAATGTCTCATCAAAGTGTGTCACATGAGCAGGTGAGAAGGGAACACACGCACGGGCTTTGTAAATCCAGGTGTGTTGGTGTATGTGGCTTAGCATGTAAGGGATATAATGCAAAGCCTATTTCAAGAGACACACAATGTTATGAAGTTTCTTTTGGAAGTGGATTGTGTTTCACCATTATAAAATGCCTTGCTCGTAAAAACTCGCTTTTAAAAGTTTTCTCTGCTTTAGATACCGTGTGTGTAACACGTACTGGGGCTGAATCACGCTATCCTTTAAATTCTAAAAAGCTTATGGGCTGGAGAGAGGACCAGATGTACTGCCCCACCTCACAAATATGCCTGGTCCATACAAACATACTCAAGTGATTTGGGAGTGAACCACGAAGCCCCCAATATCTCAATCACAAATCTCTAGCATACCAGCAACATGGGTCTGTCCATACGTGGGCCGACAGGGAGATGTGGAGGGTTACTTTGGTGCCACCAACTCACCAGTGTCATTTTAGGAAACATGCTGGTATCCCATGTGGAAGTTACTCTGGAAATAAAAATCAGCTGGGAGTGGCTCTGACACATGAATGTATGTGAAGCTCAGTCCTGCAGCAGTGGGGCTGATGGTCAGGAGCAGGTGTAGGAGGCTGTGGCACAATGCATTTGGGCCTCTTTCAGTCTCTGGAGTGCCTGAACTGGCCTGGAAAGAGTTTGCTGGGGTGGGAGGGCATGACAGACCCCTCCTCTGAGCTATCTATAGCCAAGCTAGGGACTGCTGTGCATTGCTGTCTGTTTGCCAGATACTCAGCCACACAAACACACATACACGCATGGTCCTCACCCTCAGCAAATTAACGGAATAAAAAATCTCTTGGCTGGGTTATTTAGGCAGCTAATTACTACTGTGCAGGGGAACAGTGGCAGGAGAAAAAGATCCCTTTTGAATCTCGAGGTGCAGACTCAAACAGCATCTGATGAAAGCTTGGGCATTTTCATCAAAATCTATTTTTATGGAAAAAACGAAAAATTCCTTGCTTTGATGCTGGTAAAGACATGAGTGCATTGGTTCAGATGACGTGCTGACGTCAGTCTTCAGAACACGGAGGGTCCAGCTCTTCTCCGGAGTCTCGACAGCCCCATTACCTCACAAGGCTAAACAAACAGTCACCTTGCTCTGCTCAACTCGCCCTCGTTATTGGTTTGACTTACTGCTCACTTTTTGTAGCCAATCTCAAATTGGGAACAGTGCACTGTTAGAGAAAACTGCATTTCGGTTTGAAGAATAGCAGAATGACTTAAGCAAAGATGCCTGGTTTGCTTCAACGGCTGGTATAATTTAGGGCAAAAAATCGATATGGTTCACTGGACCGCACATATTGTTGAAGATTAAATTAAATCCAGTGCTGACACACTCTAATAAATGAGCCATAAGCAGCACAAAATGCCTTGCCTGAATGCAGATGCTAATTTTATAATAGACTGTGCAATTTATTAAAAATATGCATCTCAGTCAAGTTAGTTTTTAATAGCTGCCCCAGAAAGTCGTGATTTATGTCTATATGCAGATCCGCTTTCAGAGGGGAAAAACTTCGTCCTCATTTAAAGGAGACCTTTATTCTGCAAAATTGTGTTGTTTATTTTCTGTCAGACTGACAAGACAAAAACATGCAATGTGTGTTTTTACACTTTTAATACTTGATAATCAGTGTAGGTCTAATTAAATCTTCTGAATAATTTGATCTTTTTAAAAGGATCTATTCACTGTTAACATTGTTGATTAATTGCTGGGATTGGGTTTCTTGTATTTTTAAATCAATGGAGACATTTACACTATATGGACAAAAGTATGTGGACACCTGCCTGTACGAGATCTCAGTCCAGAACCAAGGGTATAAATAAGAAGTTGGTCCTCATTTGCCTCCACACTTTGGGAAAGGCTTTACTCTAGATGTTTGAATATCGTTGGTGGGATTTGCTGCCATTCAGCCATAACAGCATGAGTGAGGTTGGGTATTGATGTTGGGTCATCAGGTCCTTTTCTCTTTGTGTGGCCTATGACATCACAACTGAGCTCTTGTTGTTTATAGAATTTTCCACATCACAATCACTTCACTCGCAGATAACCAAGGCACAAGTTTGATACTGACTTGTTGGGAAGGCGGCAGCTTAGGATGGTGACATGTTGAAAGTCACTAATCTCTTCAGTGTGACCCATTCTGCCACCAGGGTTTGTTTCTGGAGATTGCATGGCTGTGTGTTTAATTATATAATTATACACCTGTCTCAGCAATGAGTATGGCTTAATTACCCAAGTCCAAAAGTATGTGAACCCCCCCCCCCCCCCATTAACTGGTGGCCCAATGCTTTTGTCTATATAGTCTATTTCATAGCCACACTTGTGTGTGATAATTGGCTTCCAGAGATGGATAAACACATGTTAAAGTCAAGTTAAATGTTATGGGTTCACAGTGACATGAGATATGTAGCTGAAGACCAAAAACACAGTAAGGTAACACTGTATGGACAACATCTAAGCAGGATAATCAGTTTGGGGATGAATGTTGTCCATCCATCTCCAGGAGGACGCATGACTGACCTTATGGTGTATGTACATGGGCAGGATCTCAGTACCAGTTGATTGGACTGGATATACAATCCAAAACATCGAGATAGAGATGGGTGCTGCACTGAGTGAGGGTGGCAATGAGACATGATTAAAATGATCATTTAATTTGCAAGAAATCAGTTTAAATCCACAGCACAATGCTGAACACATTATAATCTTTGCAAGGTCTAATTATTTATTCAAGAAAGTAATAAGAGTACATCTGAAACATACAGAAGTGACCATTCTGTTTCAGTTCCTTGGCCCATGTAAATTTCACTGGTGACCCCTAGGGATAAAACAACACATTTAATAAAGTTTATGTGAGGGGATAAAACTGTCCCTAAAAAATGAACCGTATGAATGGCTGACTGTCAGAATCAGAATCAGAATATCTCAGAATCAGAATCAGAATATCTTTATTGTCATTGTAACGGGTACAACGAAATTAAGTAAATTGTCGTGTTCCTTTGAGTTGGTCTTTGATGCAGGCTAGTCCTTCGTCAAGAAGCATCGCAGCCAAGCATAAAAACTCTGTAATATCTTTATTTCCAAAGGTCCTTAGTTTACAACATGTTAAGTTTCACTAAACTATTCCTCCAAAAATCTTTGTCATTCCACTATTTATGAAGTGCCTCATTATCTTTTATAATATAGGAATAGACCTGCATTTTATGCACTTAAAGGGCTTTGTCTGCAGTGTCTAGCACACATTGTTCTTTGTTTCTTATGAGGAGGTGGGAGTAGAGAAGCCTGTTTTTAGCCAGCTAAGGAGATTTCTGACTAGTGGGACGGGGCCATCACAGTCCGGAATTTCCAGAATCCAGAAAAACCTGAAAATGATTTTTATAGCAGCATTACAGGTTCCAGTGAAGATGGAAATATTTCCTTAAAACTTTATACTGTGTTTGGATTGGAGATACTGTCATATCAGTCAATGCCCTGCTTGCTGCGGGTCTTTTATTAATTACAGAAATTATGCTTCTGAGAATGAAAACTTGGAAACGTAATGTAACTGGTTTCAGTCCAGCAGGACCATCTCAGGCCTGATGCTCTTCTAGTGATGTCAAATAGGTGTGAAGAGTCCACCTGCTTGTTGAAGATCATCACGAACCAGTCATGAAGAAGGGAGAGGAAACCCTGGAGACCAACACTAACCCCCCATCTTCTGGCAAGCATGAGAAAATGGCAGCTGAGTGGCTAGCTTTGTTGCCTCACATCTCCAAGGCTGGAGGATTGAATTTTGTCTCCACCCAGTGTATGGAGAGTCGTCAACTTTCCTGTGGGGTCTCTGATTTCTTCCTACAGGTAATTCTCTGTCTGTCTGTCTGTCCCCTCTAGGGCTCGAGGATCAAATCCTACCTCCAGCTATCTGTGTGTGTGTGTGTGTCCCCTCTAGGGTTTGAGGATCAAATCCTACCTCCAGCTATCTGTGTGTGTGGTATTTGCATGTTCTACCCGTGTATTGCAGGTTTACTCCAGTTTCCTCCCACAGCCTAACGACACATGTTGTAGGCTAATTGGCGTGGCTCACTTGTGCATGTGTGACTACACCCTGCAAAGGGTTGGCACCCACCTTGTTACGAAAGGCTGCAACCCTGCATAGGATTAAGCAGTTTGGAGGATGAGTGTATGTTTTGTGATGTTTTTTATGACAAGGTCAGAAAAACTTATTTTATTGCCTTTTATGGTTTTCTGTATTTACAGAATTATTTACTGCAAGCAGTTTTATTCACTTTTGCCTGGATTTTAACTGTTAGATACAAGCAATGCATATTTAATTAAAATCTGGTATTGTATTTGGTATCAGGTTAATAGGAAGAGTTGTCAATGGATTTAAGTTGATCCATATTAATATTGTATATAAATGTATGATACATGGGCTCACGACATACACAATGCTTTTACATGAGCTGTCTTGTTGTTCAGGTGAGTTCCAGCAATAAACCAAAACATGGAAAGTGTCCAATGCTGTCTTTATTCAATTGCAGTCTGTCAGGGTTAGCTAATAAAAAATTGTACACCTGTCAGGAACTGTGGCAGTGGTTAGCTGTTTGATGCAGGAGCGGTGTAGCATGGCAAGTGATCCATTGACAAGGTCAGTTGGACATCAGGAGCTGGTTAAGTACAATCAGCTATAAGGGTCAAGGAGCAGGTGAAACAGCGGTAAATGGATAGAGTGTGGGGCGCTCCACGGTTGATTGATTGATTGATTGATTGATTGATTGATTGAGGTGGTATTCTTTTAGCTGCTGCCTGCAAACTTGTTTAATTTGGATACGCTCCTTGAGTATTTGTGGGCTGAGGGCAGGAACCCTGTGATACTGCAAACAAGACGTTGCCAATGACCTACAAGAGGCGGGCGACTTTGCAGTTCTTTTTCAATAGATGGCGCTGTCGGACTGCAAACTACCAACGGAAGGTGGAGAAGGGAGGATGCGGGATGTAGTAGTGCACTACGATCAGTACACTTTACGACTGTATTTAATTTTTTACATTTTACTCCATTAAGAGGTAAATTGCTTTAACGGCGCTCTTACGTACCTTTGACACGTACTATTAAACTATAACAGTATAAAACTATTAAACCCTCTCGAAATATTACGTAAATCGGACAGGTATGTTGGTATAAATCGTCAGTACTTCATTTACATTTACAAAATCCTGTAGCTTGTAGCATATGTATCAAAGATTCAAGAGGCTAAAACCCGTATATGGCCGGATATACGCCCGTATTATTAAACTTTAAAACGTAACGTGTCTATTCAAATGGGCAGGACACAAATTGAATCGCTGAAGCAAGACGAGTGGGAGGGAGTCAGAAAGAGAGAAGGGAAGAGCAGGAGAACAGAGCAGCATCAGGACCAGAAACTCGAGCATCAGGACCAGAAACTCGAGCATTAGGACCAGAAACTCGAGCATCAGAAGTCTGTGACTGAACAGAGCAGCATCAGGACCAGAAACTCGAGCATCAGGACCAGAAACTCGAGCATTAGGACCAGAAACTCGAGCATCAGAAGTCTGTGACTGAACAGAGCAGCATCAGGACCAGAAACTCGAGCATCAGAAGTCTGTTACTGAATAGAGCAGCATCAGGACCAGAAACTCGAGCATCAGAAGTCTGTGACTGAACAGAGCAACATCAGGACCAGAAACTCAAGCATCAGAAGTCTGTGACTGAACAGAGCAACATCAGGACCAGAAACTCGAGCATCAGAAGTCTGTGACTGAATAGAGCAGCATCAGGACCAGAAACTCGAGCATCAGAAGTCTGTTACTGAATAGAAAGTGACCCCTCCATCTAAGTCGACACTACATTCTGGGTCTTAGACCCGACTTTCCCATTTCCCTCTGAAGGATGTGGTGATAATTCCGGCCTCAAAGTGGAGCCTAGAGTGTCTCGGATCAGTGCGCTCCTCCAGGGGCTCGGAGGTGCGCCTGGTACCGCTCGATTTTTGCCCGGATTCGGTTCCGAGTCTGAGTCGAATGCCTCCGTGCGCCGAGCCAGGAGAACTCCCTCTACTCGGACCAGGATGCCGGTCATGAGAGGTTTGCTTGCCCCGCAGAATACCTTCCTGGACACCATAGCCACCCGCTTTGATGGTACCCGTAAGTAAACAACCCTATAATCATTTTAAAGTTCTTTTAAGGCTTATTTATTCACCCAGTTAAATTAATTAATATATATCTGATGGAGCAGATGACCCCCGGTCACACCTGCAGTAGAGTTAATCGAGTTTATACTTTGTGATGTCTGTTTGGTTAAGAAGTCTGCTCTGTTTCTGCGATGCGTATGTGTTTAAGCAAACTGCCTAATTATTGTGTTTTTGTAAAGTACGCCTATGCTTCCTTTTTTAGATAGCTTTTGACACTTTATAAACGTGTCAGATTGTAGCCTACGACACGAGAGCTTTCTAAATTAGGTCACTATATTTGACTGTTGTCTTGTTTTAGGTCTTTAATTCAAATTTTCAAAGTCATTAAAAAAATTGACATGAGATGGCTCTGTTACTACTGGCCAGGATGTCTTTGTGGTAGTAAGTGACCGCCCTGGAGTTTGTTTCCTGGGAGTCAGATTTATAAAATGTTTTCACTTTTTTAAATGTTCTCTGACCTGGCCTTACAAATACTATCAGGCATCCCACTCATGACGACTTTAACCGTGTGTCAATTCAATTCAATTCAATTCAATTCGATTTTATTTATATAGCGCTTTTAACACAAAGCACGGTCACAAAGTTCTTTACATAGTCCCGGGCCCACAGTCCCCAGAGAGTAAGCCAAAGGCAACAGTGGCAAGGAAAAACTCCCTCGAGAGGAAGAAACCTTGGGAGGAGCCATACTCAAAGGGGAAGCCTGTCCTCCTCAGGCCAGCACCAGGCAGGACAAAT
>JAACJT020003244.1:0-10259 GCA_009936485.2 Gymnarchus niloticus | reverse complement strand
TATGGAAATCTGTTTTGTTGTCCGCATATTTGATTTGGCAAAAATTTTACACCGGATGCCCTTCCTGACATAACCCTTCCCATTTATCCAGGCTTGGGACCAGCACTAAGGAATATACTGGCTTGCGCACCCCCAGTGGCTGGGTTTGCACAAATGTGCACAATTTGCACAAATGCTTTAATAAACTGCACGTATTGTTACCAAGATAATACACTTGCTTCAAAACCATGAACACACCTCAAAATTCTATACTCACTTCAAAAAATCAGACTCCTCATGCAAATAATCACAACACCCATACTCTTCACACTGTGCTAATGAATTGAGGACAGCTAAATTTTCCTGGCATTTTGATGTTGTGCATTGAAAGGCTTAATAATAGACAATATGAGCACCAATTGTCTGATCACTGTATACAGAATATGTGGGTCTAGCACATCCACAATGTCTCCTGTCTTTGGCCAGTGTCGTGCCCTGCTTCCCTGCTCCTTCTGTTTCCCTAGTGTGCCCTAATGGGACACACCTGTTCTGCCTTGTTCTTGCCTTTGTCCTGTCCCTCAGATTGACCCCAGATTGTCCCGTTTTACATTTTGGACCTTATTTTGTCTTTGGACAATAAACCATCGTGTCACCTCTCCAGCTGCCTCAGAGTGCTTCCATGCACACACCCGACAGAATGACCGGACTCGCTCAAAAACCCAATCTGGTGGGTTTTCCACCCATCTTGTATGGGTCCATACACCCGGCCGATCGGGTCCCATGAGTACCCTGATCTCTGAGGCCCACGGAGAGGTCTGCACTCCATCGAAGGCCCTGTCTTCTCCTGGTTGACTTATATGCCCTCCAGGACCTCACTCTTGAGCTCCTGAGGCCAGGAGCCTATATTGTCTGGCATGCCAAAGGCTCACCCAGCTTACCCCTGGCACCAATCCGCCCACCAGTGTTCTTGCCCCCTCTTGGTGCAAGAGGTGCAAATGGTGGAGAAAATCTGGAGAGGCCACCTCCGCCTCGCCCCCGCTCCAGGCTCCTGGTCCAGAGTGGGTCGCTTCGCCCTCACTCCAGGCTCCCGATTCAGAGATGGTCGCCTTGCCCTCGTTCCAGGCTCCTGACCCCGAGAGAGCCGCCTCGCCCTTGCTCCCAGCCCCACATGGACCGCTACACCCAGTCGTCAGCTCCTCGCCTGCCGTCCCCTGCTCAAGTCCGGCTGTGGGCGCCTCCTGAAGCCCTCCTGGCTCCCACCTGACCCCTTGGTCGCAACCTGGCTGGGTTGAGTTGATCCTTATGACGCCCCACCGGAGGACCTGGACTGGGACCCTGTGGGCCTTGCCCTTGCCCTTCTTGGATCCCTGCTGGGGCTCAACCTCAGCCTTGACCCAGGGTGAAGCCTCGGTGTGGTCAACGGGGTCGGTGGAGGCATAAGAGGAGGGTAGGCCATATCTCACTCTCAAGGAGAGGGAGGCGAGGGCACGCGGTACGCCATTACCGCTTGAACTCGGGCCTCTTGCCTTCCAGCTCTGGTCCCGGCCCCTCTTCCAGTCCCGGCCCTGCGGGTTTCTCTGTCATCGGATCCTCCTGGATTGCCGAGGCTTAAACGGATTCGCGTTCCTGGATCGACGTCTGGAGGACCCCCCCACCCAGCCCCTTTCATTGTGCCCTGGTTTTGGCCCTCTGGTTCTGTCCCATCTTTTCTGTCCCCAGGTTTGTGCCCCCTGTGGTCCTCGCTGATCTGTTTGTCTTTGTTCCTGTGGTCCCTCCTCCTGTCTGCCATGTCTGGATGGGTGTATTGCGTCTCCCCTGGCTGTCCCTAGTCTGGCCCTGGTCTTTTCGGTGCCCCTGGTGATGTCCTGTGTCTGGTCTGTTTGGTCATGCGTTTCGTGTTTTGTCAGTTGGGTCATTCCTTATGTAGCCTTGCATTCTGTTTGGGGCTGTTGTCTGGTCCCTTTGGTCCTCTCTGTTTGTCTTTCTTGCCAGGAAGGCACGTCTTTGGGGGGTACTGTCACTGCCCTGCTTCCCTGCTCCTTCTGTTTCCCTAATGTGCCCTAATGGGACACACCTGTTCCGCGTTTTCCCCTTGTTACTAGTCTTTAAGAGAGCTTCCCAGTCCTGTTAGCCCCAGTCTGGTCATTGACGTCGCCACTGTGTTTCTTACCTAGTTCTTGCCTAGTTTGTGCCTTATTCTTGCCTTGTTCTTGCCTAGGTCCTGTCCCTCGGATTGACCCCGGATTGTCCCCTGTTTTACGTTTTGGACCTTATTTTGTCTTTGGACAATAAACCATCGTGTCACCTCTCCGCCTGCCTCAGAGTGCTTCCATGCACACACCTAACAGCCAGACTGAAACCAGCTTCATCCACAAACAGAAGAATGTGATGGTTTTTGCTAGTTTTAATTTTGTATGTAGTAATGTGTAATTGTCATGTTTGCACAGCACCTGAGTTCTCCAGGTACCTGGAATACTGACAGAGGTTTTGTTTTTGCCCATCATGTTCTTTCAATGTACCTGCCATTTGCCATTGCTCTGCGTGCCCTTATGTGTTCAACCTGTGTCTCTTGTGATTTAAGTCCAAGTGTCTCTTCTTCTCTGTTCCATTTGTTTGTTAGCATTACTAACAGTTGTGATCATGTGTTGTGCCTTGCTTTGTAGCTTTCTTGTTCTTCGTTAGGCTGTTCCCCTGCCTTTTCTATTCGTGCCTGAGTCTCTCTGTGTTTTTACCTTGTTTTCCATGAGTTTAGTGCCATGTTTACTCCGTATATTTATTGACAACTCCAGTGGGTGCTGTCAATGAATATATTGAGGGTGGTCCCATGTAGCTCATTTGGGCTGTGCATGCCTGGCCCCATGAACCCCCTGCCCAGGGCTGGTTCTAGTGCAGGGCCCCAGAATCTCTGTTCGGGGTGTGCTGTCTGGGCCCTTTTTTCTTTTTTTTTCAATGGTCTTTGGAATCAGCCTGTCAGAACTGTTCTGATCAGTAACATGGAAAATATTGAGCCACTAAAGGATATGGACCGGAACTTAGACAGTTATGATGCTGGTATTATGCAGCTCAGTGGGTTGTGGATCTGTGCCCAAGTCAAGAAGGTCATGCATTTAAATCTCCTGGCCAGCAGAGCAATATCTCAGATCACACAAAAGATTAAATAAAGGTTGGTCTCGTACAATAAATATACATAGCATACTGAATTATGAGATTCTCTTCTTTCCTACTACAAAATTGCACATGCTCAGTGAAACAGAAGGGAGACCATTGAAAATTTACTGGTGTCTTCCCGTGATGGATTAAAAACTAATCCATGCCTTTTTAAGTTCTACAATGGACTATTATAATGCTCTGTTTTTTGGATATAACTGCAGGATGTTGCAGCCAGAGTACTTCATGGAACCTGGAAATTTGATCATATTAGTCCTGTTTAGTCATTGTTACATTGGCTTCCTGTTAAGTTTCAAAATGATTTTAAGATACTATTATTAAACTAAAATGCTTTGAATAGCTTTACTCAAGAGTACTTATGTGACATTTTGGTTCTATACAACCCTCTTTATATGCTTCTTTCTAAAGGGGCAGATTATTTCTTAGCTGGAGTGGAACTGGCTACATCAGGCTGCAAAATCATTTTGTACAGGCTAAAAACACACCTAATTAGTATAACTTATGAGGACACTCGCTCCAGGATGTCACTCATCTCCAGCTAAGCTTGTAGTCTGAGGTGTAGGATTAGGGTGTGGTCAGTGTCATTGACTTTGTATCTACGTGTCACATACTGAACAGATTCAGCAAAATGCTAGCAATAATATCAAAATTAAAAACTGAATCTTGCTACTGCAACTACTGTCACTCACATGCATATCATTTTGTACCATTTTACTGTTTTATTTTGGTCCATTTTTTCATATCAATAACATTTTCCATTTGAACTAGGTTGGGGAGCCGGGAAAGGCTGACTGATATCAACGCTGTCTGTCATTTCAATTCAATTCAATTCAATTTTATTTATATAGTGCTTTTAACACGGAGCGCGGTCACAAAGCGCTTTACATAGTCCCGGGCCCACAGTCCCCAGTTCATTTGCTATGAACATTTGTTTTATTGAGGAAGTATGACAAAAATACATTGATCTGGCTGTTAAAATTAATCACATTTTTTGTAGTTTAAAAAAGAAATCATTTCCGTAATCTGCTCTTGTGGAAGATAAAAAATTTGAATTCCCCTTTCCTTAACTTAATTATTTTTTCTCTCCCCTTTAGTTTTAGCAATGTCCAAAGGATCTGAGTCTTGACACAGAGTGCAAGGTAAATTTCTTTTAATAGGGAAAAAGTTTGCAAGCAGGCGAACAGAGTATTCCCATCTCCAAATGGTCAACCCCCGAACAAAGAAAACAGTTAGCTCGTATTGATTTACTGGCCTACCCTAAAAGGACATCTGAATCGGGATGGGTTACTTCCGTTCACGGTATGTGATCAACATATGGGGAGAAGGTGGTCTCCCCCCAGACCAGCACAAAGGGAAAGGTGTCCCCACCTTGGAACTGGACATACAATAACTTATTACTCTATCTAATCCATTCTTCCAGATATCCGACTTAAGCATATTGTTACAATCCTAATTATGCATACTATTACAATATTTGCCACGAAATTATTCTTTTACACATTAAAGGCATATGCATTTGCAAAACCATGCAACACTACAAATTAGCTCTTCCTTAACTGGACAGGGTGTTTTGTGTAATGAGAGGAATGTTTTAATGTATTGCAAAACAAGTATATTGACTACTAAAAAAATGTTTTGCATGCTTGTTGTTTTGAATTTATTCTGTTGGGTGTAATCATTTTTGTAAGTATGTCATGGGATGGACATAGACCATCAGTGTTGTGACTGCAGCTCCCCAAGGGAGTTACATATACTAGATGTCACAACAGGACAAACACCATGTACAGGACACATGGACATCAGGGTGTGGCCAGGTGGTGTTGTGCAGTCCTGGAAGCCAGTCATTCCCCTTGACAGTCAGCAGTCTCCCTCCTCCATGCTACCATCCAGCCTGCTCCAGGGGGTTATTCTGCATGGGCCCAAAGTTGTCTTCCCATTCTTTGCCTTGCTCCTGCTCTTTTTATGCCCCAAAGTGGGTGATTGCCAACAGGCTCCAGGTTTGGCTCCTTTCACATTCCACACGGAATTTATGGAATGTGGGTCCTAATTAAGAGGAGCCATGGGGTCTGGCACTGAGGATCGAGCAATTAGGGCACTTGACACGCCCACGTTGACACATATGTATATCATGATTAAGTTTTTGCTGAGGGTTTAATGGTTTTACCACAGGGAAAAGGCTACAGCTATAACAGCTCTGGACCAGAGGAAAAAAAATAACAACAACATAGAGGATTATGGAGAGAATAGTGCTGTATACTGCTGTTGGTGTGAGGGTCTAAGCACCATGGCATCTGCTGCTGCTTACATCCGCTGTCCATACCCCTTAACCTGCTGTTTTGTATCATTACTTTTCTGTTTTGCACCAGCTTATATATTTTCCTTATCCCTCTCCCAGAGAGTTCCACTGAGAGGTCTGGATACAAGGGATCCACCTGTTTGTCTGCTGGTCTACTTGTATTTCTCATTCCCTACTGCCTGCTCCATCTTGCCTGCTTGCCATCTGCCTGAGCCACCTAACCTGCCCATAAAGCTAATTACCTGCCCGCCAAATCCAATGAGTTTCTGCTTAACTGTTCCACCCATGTTTGTATTCTTATCATAATATATTACTAGAATGTGTTCTGCCTGGTCCCAGCAAATGGAGGATGGGCTTCCCCCTTGAGTCTGATTTCTCACAAGGTTTCTTTTTCAGTCTGAGGGAGTTTTTCCTTGCCACTGCCACCCTTTGCTTAATCTGTTGGGACCTCAGGCCTGGGGTACTGCAAAAGATTTAGCAACTATGCTCCTTCTTAAAAGTGGCATACAAATAAAATTGAATTGATATTAAATGTTCTAGGTGAGACAAAGGATCAAATTTTGGAATATTACAATAGATTCAGAATGGAATAACATCAGAATGGCAGTGGCTAGAGAAGTTGATCATTACTATATGTAACTTTTCAACTGAAATGCAGATGCTTTTTGATGAAGTCTAGTGTCTGACAGCCCATCATCTGACAATACATGGACATGACAGTGACAACATCATCCTTGCTTGGATGCAATTGGAAGAGGAGAAGGGTGTCAACTAAGTTCAACTTTTCCATCAAAGGGGTATAGATTCCATGAAAAACCAGCCAACAGCCTGGGTACTTCTTTGACAGCACCCTGAAGGACACAGCAATCTGTCTACAATGTCCTCCCCAGCCCAGCTAACATTTTTTACTTTGGTAAGACCAAGACAACAGCATGTCCATTTTATTGGAGAAGTGGAACCCTGGAGCAAAAACTTAGAGGGGTACTACACTGGCATTACAACCAGGTGTAGAAGGCAAGAGCAAATTGATCAATGTCCATTACAGAAACCATGCTTAGACTATCAAAATGGTCCTGATATCTGAAACAGCAAGACAAGCAGTTCTATTGGAATTGACTATTTCATGGGAAGACCAGATTGTACAGGCACATAAGAGGAAGAGGGTCAAATACGATGACTGAGTAGGTGAGTGCTGGAGGTGGAGGTGGATAGCACAGTGTTTTCCTACAATATTTGGTTAGAGAGGCTTTGCAGGCCCTCAAGTATGACAGGTCTGCAGATCAGAAAAGTCATCAAGAAGATTGCAAAAGCTGCGGAGAGTGCCTCAAGATGTTTGTGGATCAAACAGGGCAAATCTGTGGACCTCATATGCCACTTGGACAAAAGCAGGGGTCTGATCGCTCTTGGATGGGTCACCTGGGCAAAGCTGTATGATTGTTAAAAAATCCAAAACATCCTATGATCCCAGGTGCAATCAATGATGTGTTGAAGTGAATTACAAAACAAAAATAATATAAAAAAAAATACATTTGAAAGGTGCCTTTCTAGACACTCAAGGCCACCTCACAATAGAAACATTACCAAACACAATCACACCAATTCCATAAAACAAGTCATACACTTTCAACAAATACAATCAAGTGACTATGCGAATTTAAGATAAATTTACCAGCAGTATAAATTATATCTCAGAGTCCAATCAACAAATGTGAGGAGTCATAAACAAATAAATCAAACTGAATAAGCCAGTTTAAAAAATGAGTTTTAATAGCAGTTTTAAATTGTGTTACAGAATCCAGTTGATGAATATGAAGAGGAAGGGAGTTCCAGAGTTTGGGTGCAGTATAAGAAAATGCTCTAATGCCCATAGTGGAAAGTCTAATATCCGGAACAGACAGTAAACCTGCTAATGAAGAATGAAGAAGGAGAAGGATTATATATCTGCAACAAATCAGAGAGATAAGGTGGGGCAAAATTATGTAAAGCTTTAAATGTTAACAACAAAATTTAATACTGTATTCAATAAGTCATGGGGAGCCAATGACGTTGAATCAAAAGAGGTGTAATATGGTCAGTATACTTGGAACAGGTAATGATCCTGGCTGCAGCATTCTGGATAAACTGTAATCGATGAAGAAGTTTATTAGGGATACCAGAAAGAATGGCATTACAATAGTCAATGCAAGATATTACTAGAGCATTAACCAAAACTTCAGTGCTATGCCTTGTAAGAGCAGTACGAAGTCAGGAGATATTTCGAATCTGAAAAAAAGCAGTCAGAGAAATATTATTTATATGAGGAGCAAAGGAAATGGTACTATCTAGAATGACACCAAAGCTCGAAATGTATCAATCATCCTAGAATAATCAGTTTATATATTTCCTATTTTCTATTGTTTTGCTATGGCTTCAGAGCTACCACTTAATACTGTATATTATCTGAAAATCTATTTTTTGACTATTCAGAAAAACATTATATCTGCATTGGGCTGTCAAGGACCAGATGGGTAGAGGGGATCTGATTGTGGAGAAAACAGGCATTTAGATATAGGGAGGTGTAGTGCAATGTAACTTTACTGACTGAAGCAAAGACAAGGACCAGAGAGTACAGGACCAGGGAAGTTCTAATGACAGAACAGTGGACACGGGTGTGAGAAGGTCAATACAGGGTCGGGATAATTAGTGACAGGTGCATAAAGTAGTGCTGGGAGTCTTACTGCTGTGGAAGGGTGACCATTGATGTAAACATCAAAAGATCCCTTAGCAACCAGAACAAAACAAGAGACTATAGGAAGTTCACAAGTAAGCTGCAACTTTTCTTTTAGAAGAAAGATCCTGGCCAATGTCATGGGCCAGCCACACAGCCCTCTATGGATTCCCAACATTGCACCATTCTATGTCACACAGCTAGATCATGTGCACGCTGCTTGTGTGCTGTGGCAAGCTGTGGAGGTGGACCAGTTGGGGAATACTGCATTTCACTGTGTGGGACTTGCTACAACAGGATGAAACAGCTAATGCCTTTCACCTCATTCAGACAGTGCCGCGGAAGCCTTTCCAAGCTGAAACTTTCTAAGCCCCAGAGTGGAACTTCCACCAATGCCACCACCATTGATCTGGAAGCTCAGACTCGCCAATCCCAGACCATGTACCATTCTGTTATCTGGCTTGTGGCTGAAGATGAGGTGAGTCCCTCCGACCCAATTAAAATTTATTTGCAGAGTTCTCCAAACAAGTATTATGGGACCAGAGCAGAGGCTGAACAAAAGGCTCATCACTGCCTGAAGTACTGCTGAACTAAGCTGCTGGTCATCTAGCAAGAGCTACAGGACAACTGCCTGACACCTTCTTCCTCATAAAAAATAACTTGCTGTATTGCTTAGTGCCCCATAGGGGAGAACAGCGGGAATTGGTCATGGTTCCTCAGGCACATATCAACACGCTACTGAAGCTAGCCTACATGCAACCCATTGCAGGCCACCTGGGGTCAAGAACACCAAGGTAAGGTTTTGGGACCGGTTTCACTGGTTTGGTCAAATAACCAAAGTACAAAACTTCTGCTAGCGCTGCCCTATCTGCCAGAACACCTCACTCAGGGTCCTACCACCAAACCTAGACGTCCTTGACCCCATTCATCAAGATGCAATTTGATTGGGTCAGGTTTTATATAATGGATGGCCTCCTCAGATCTGGTTGAGGTTATAATTACATCCTGGTATCCATGGACTATGCCACCAGGTACCTGGAAGCCATTCTACTCTAGAAGGCAGCTGCCAAAAATATGGCCAAGGAATTTTTCCTGCTGGCCAGCAGATTGGGAATACCAAAAGAGATCCTGATGGACTAGGGCACTTCCTTCATTGTATTGTGGGACCTCTCCTTCTTGCTCCAGGTCAGCCACTTCAGAACCTCCACCTACCACCCAAAAATTTATGTATTAGTCAAGAGGTTCAATCAAACTCTGATGTGTATACTTAAGTGAGTCATCATGGAGAATGAGCATAATTGGGACATGCTGCTATACAATGTGCTCTTTAAGGTGCAGGAGATACCCCTGACCTTGACCAGGTTCTCCCCTTTCAAGGTCTTTTTTGGCAGCAATCCCCACAGGTTGCTACACCTGGACTGTCGATACCATGGAAGCCTGTCCATGCTGGAATCCAGAACCATGAGTTTGTGTTCCCAAGCCAAACCCTTGACCACCACCAGGACCAATGCCACTGATGGTACCCCTGATACTCAGACTTCTGAGGCAGCAATCACCTGTTGACTGTAAATAAATTAAGCACAAATAGCACTAATGTCTCTAATGGCTCTACTCTTTGGGTCTGGCTACACATCATACATTTCTTAAATGGTCAAAAAGCAGCTGGAAGCACAGGTGAGCCCACCAGCTGGGCATTTCTGCCTGATGCACCTCCAACGGTGCCATTGCACCAGCTGCAGGGTCATCAGCTGGGAGCCACCCTTCAATGATGTTTTGCTCCTTTAATCTCAGAACATCTCGAGGTGGTGGAGCAGAGGTAGGGATGTCTCTCTACTGCTCCCTGCAGCCAGCCCTAGGCAATACTAAAAAAGTCCAAGTAGGCCATCCTAGCCAACAAAGTTACTGTCCTAATGGGCAATTTCAATTTTATATACTGCTCAAAAAAATTAAAGGAACACTTTGAAAATGGGAAGAAAAATCATGCTGGATGTCTATACTGATATGGACTGAGTAATGTGTTAGGAACGAAAGAATGCCACATCGTTTGATGGAAATGAAAATCATCAACCTACAGAGGGCTGAATTCAAAGACACCCCAAAAATCAAAGT
>JAACJT020003243.1:0-10260 GCA_009936485.2 Gymnarchus niloticus | reverse complement strand
TCATCTTGTACACTGTGCTCCTGTATTCACTACTTATCCTGTACACTGTGCTCTGGTATTCACTGTTTCTCTCGTACACTGTGCTCTTGTATGCACTATTTATCTCATATACTGTGCTCCTGTATTCACTATGAATCTCATACATTGCGCTCCTGTATTCACTGTTAATGTCATACACTGTGAACCTGTTTTCACATTTATCTCATTCAATCTGCTCTTGTATTCACTATTAATCTCATACACTGTGCTCTTGTATTCACTATTAACCTCATACACTCTGCTTGCCTGGTGATAAACCAGGGGTCCGTTCCAGAAAGAGGGTTTAACATATCCTGTAGGTAAATCTGAATTATGTTTGAAAAAAACTAAAAGCTTGACCGCAGGATTTGTCAAATCCCAGAAATTCCCCGATATCTCTCCAATCAGAATTCAGGTTTCACTACTGGATTTGTTAAGTCGACTTTCTGGAATGGGCCACAGGTAAATGATTGCTGAAAAACAATGAAAGAATGTTTCTAGATGAACCTGGATGGCATGGAGTTTGCAAGTTGAGTTGTTAGCTTGACGGCATAGTCTGGAAGCGTTTGGATCACCCATCATCTGTTGTTGGGTGCCCTACAAATGAAAGACAAACATCATTCATATCTTTTATGCTAAGAGATAAGGAGAAGAATTTAAACACATACTCTTGCATGCCTGTTATTTTTAATCCATCCAGAGACTCATCCCCATCTAGGGTCAACAAGTGCCACAGCTAATGAAATCCTGCCAACTGTAATTAGGCTAATATCCTCAGGGTTTAAATGAGCTTTGAGAAGTGTGTGTGTCAGTGGCATGGTGCATTTTGTGGAATTCCAGGTGTGGTTTTTGGGACTGCTTTTATTATCTTAAGGCATATAAAGCATTTATGTATCTGAGGCTTAACCCTCACCCAACCATAACCTTAACTAGAACTAAACCAACAAAATGCAAGACTTGTGGCTATTTAAGCTTTTTGATTGCATTCACGGATTTTATAAAATTTATAAAATTCTCTTGTGGGGACACAACAAATGTCCCCATGAAGTAAAAAGTAAAAGGTTTTCATTCCTCCAGCGACCACCGTGTGCCCACAATGTGATGATTACACGTGAACACACACAGCTAATTCAGAGATAGCACCTCTCCTAACTGCCTGTGTCTGGGCTGCAGAAGGAAATACATGTGAGCTGAGTGCACATGCAAGGGTACAGGTTAAGCTATGAGGTTATGGTGTTCCTAATTCAGTCATGTTTATCTAAATGACTTCCATATATCATTTTTCCATGAACTAGCATATCTTTTAAAATAGTGCATTTAGTCAATTAATCAGAGGATCTCAGGGGGACAAGCCTGCTTGCTCAAAACTTCAGGTCATTTTGGATGTGATGTAGCTGTGGCCAACCTTCCACTGCCCCGGGGTAGTGAACCATTTCTGTAAGACTGGTCCTCTCAGTGAGGGTCTGAAATTTTGGTTTCCATAGGCTGGTTTTCTGTTTCTTTTTACCTGTAGAGATTAATTAACTACACTCTACTTCCAAATGTGACATGTTAAAAATAAACCTAAATGGATTTATATATTCAAGCACCTTTTACATTTCATTCTACAAAGTAAATGTTGAAGCTATTATTGCTAAATTTGCCAGAGATCAGACACTGATGTATTCATATGCATTTGGAGGAATTCAATTTGTGAGGGAATAATTTGTGAGGGTGTAATTTGCTATTTTTAAATAATTATGTCATCCATCTTTCTAGTTTCTAATCTCTTATCCCAAACAGGGCCATGGTGGGGGGTGTGGGAGAAAACTGAAGTACCCAGAGGAAACCCATTTGAACAGGAGATGAACATACAAAATCACAACATGCAAATCGGTGGTGGGAATTAAACCTAAAACCCTGCAGGAATGGGCTGTATTAAAACAGTATGTATTTTTTCTTGATCAAAGTAAAGAAAAAAAAGGCATGCATAATTCTCAAACATTTGGAACTGTTTAGTTTTGTTACATCTTCAATATAAGGACAGATAGCCTGTTTAATTAAAAAATACCTCTAAAACGTTTCACAAGTCAGAAATAAAATGCCATTAAGTTTAAAGAATTTCGGCAGTCCTGTTATGGTAGGATCAGGTTTGGTGTTGCTGGCCTCCTCATTGTTTGATCAGGTGATCATTACAGTCCTCTCGCTCACCGTCTCTGTTCACAGGCCTGTGATAAGGGCCTCAGTTTTGATCCAGGAAGCACCTGTCTCACTGGCTGTGAATGTTTTACTAACCTAATGGAAATATGAGGCTTCCCAAAAGAACTGAGAGATGAATCAGACACATTATTTCTCCAGCCACGGACACTGAACACACATACATTTTAACCCATCATGGTGGATTCACTAACATTTGGAGAAAGAAACCTTACAATGACCACACAAAAACAAAAAACACAAGTTTGGACAACTGTACGCTGGGAGTATACTTCAAACAAAAAAAAAACGAAGATGTTGTTTACCCGACATCTGATGTGCCACGGCAAATAAAATGTGGTTTCACCATGGTGACCAAAGCGTCTTGTGCAGGCAGGCAAACAGAATTTCAGTATACACCACTTCTTTTGGTTGAGACCACCCACTGTCTACAATTGGCCAAAACATGTAATGTCCTCAGTTGTGTAACCCAATCAGTTTTGCAACCAGAATGAATGAACAAGAGAGAAAGTTGGTCGAGCTCGTTCATGGTTATAAACATCTATATGACAAGTCGCGGCAGGACTTTGCAGACATATAAATGACCGGTGATTCATTTGAAGTGTTTAATTTTTTTATTTTTGTTTTTGAAACCTTTCATTGCTGCATGCGTATAGTGGCCAGGTCTCTATTGTAAAAGAGATGTTAAATCTCAATGGGACTAAACTAGTTGAATAAAGGTTTAATAATAACGTTTAAGAAATATTTAAAATTTTGATTGAAAACGCCCAAAAATTGCACAGAATCACTGTTTGGCCCCTTCTGTTGGTAGGGTGAACTACACAATGTCTTTTAGAGACTTTTCAAGTACGTTGTGGTTTGTCTCAGATGACATGTTCGGTGATGTTCTGACTTTGGCTAGTTCTCTTTTTAATTATTGCATGACTTTAAGTCATAGTCTTCAAATCTTCCTCATTCTGAGATATTTTGTCTGTTGTAACATTCTATTATATATAGGCTATTAAGCAACGGCATCATTTTATATAATTTTTCAATACCAAACAGGGTTACCATCTATGGCAGACATACATATAATTTACCAGAATAGAGTTTAACCATAAAAAAATGACAAAAGGAAAATTTGACTTACACAGAAAAGCAGCAGAAGGAAGGAGGCAAAAGGTTGCATTGTCAAATACAGGCTGGTGGGTTTGGCGTTCTAATACACTCAGAGATTGCTAACAAAGAGCCTGCTCTGCATGAAAAGCAGCACTGTGCCACTGTTCACATTCAGAGGCCATCATACAGCTCTGGAGACAGTTTGGAAAAAGAACCTTTAGGACCTCCCAGAAGACATCTGCAATGGTAAGTCTCCACTGGCTTCTGTGAAGCACCAAAACGAGTGTAGAGAAGCAGGTCTCCAGACTTACACACTTAGATCCTTTCTGTGAGGACTCTTTAAAATATCAATATTGTTACATGCCTTTAAAGTCATGGAATTTTCCTTCTGTTGCTTAGCTTCAGATATTTGCCATTTTTCCACCATGCAGCCACATCAAAGACAGAGGAGAGCCTGAGAGAGGTTTTATACAGTGTCAGAGGAAACCTGTCACCCACGAGCCACCCTGCCTGGCTGGAGGAACGTCATCACATCACACTCAGATGATGCTCACACGCTTGGGTCTTTGCACACATGTGCAAGGTCAGACTGGCTGTAATTGCCTGACGAAATAACCTCGTTAAACTGTTAATTGTGTGTGCTTCATACCTTTATATTTCGAGTTGTTTATTGAAGTCATAAAATTTATAAAAGTCTTAAATGTCATTTAGTTTCTTCAGGATACTTTACTGAATAATCATTCACCATTTTCTAATTAAGGTCCAAATACAGATAAATCATACATAGTTATAAGAAAAATGTTGCAGCATTTAAAAGATTAAATGAACAAAGATCTAAGGGTGACTCAAGATAAATCCTGATTTATAAAAATATTGCCCATCTAAACTGCCTCACAAATATGCATTTTAAATTATTTTTCTTACAATAATCTTTAAAAAGTTTAGGTGGAAATATCTAAATCATCTTAAAAGTATGGAAATAAGTAATTTCTTTAAAGGCCATACTAAGCCGACAGAGTGAGGTTCATTGCTTTGAGTCTGCAAAGCTTCACATATTTTTGGACTACTAATTTTACAAAAACTCTTTTTTTGATTTGTTCACTAAACAAATCAAACTGTGGCTAAGTCAGTTTTCATTTTCAGCTATGACAATTGTATTTGCATACAGTATATGTCAGCTGCAGAATCTGCATTATATAGTTACATGTGCCAAAGGGGGAACAGTTGTACCAAAGAGGGAATTACACTGATTATAATTTTGCCGGTTGTGTCAGGCTAAGTAAACAAGTTTTGTGCAGAATCTAGTGACATTAAAGGCCCAGGGGTGGTTCACTTGAGTGCTGGGCTTTACCCAACAAGCCTCAGTAACCGTATATAGCTTTAAAGGTGTGAAAGCTATAACATTTTTGGGCCTTCTTCTAAGATGAGGTGCTTTTGCCATGATATCTCTATATATCTTTCCCCCTTCTGTGGATACCTTAGAACTAACTTCAGCCATGCCACTAAGTACATCTTCCCCTTTTCTCCAGACAGTGAATAGTGGTTGTGTTTGCAGTGAGGAATGTCACATGGAGGTCATAAAGGCAGCTGACTTATGGGAAAGGGCATGTGGAAAGACTGGTTAACTCCACCCATTGGCATGAGGTCCCAGACTCACACATCGTGCCCTAAGTGAGGCCTCAGTCACAGCTTAAGTCACTATAGTAACCTGTGTCAGTGAGGAAAACAAAGAATAAATACCCCAAAACCAACAGCATCACTGGTAAAAATCCAGGTACAGAACTATAGGCAAGACTGTCAGGCCAGAAAGTGGTGATTCATTTTAATCCCATTTGGAGCTATGCTACGGTCATAACAAATCGAGAAGCCAAGAAATAAAGGGTTATAAGCATTAACAGGTAGTATGATGCCATGACATGGAAAGGGTTTGGGGTTTGAATCTGGCCTCCACTTGCTGTGTGTGGAGTTTGCATGTTGTCCCTGTGTTGTTTAGGTCTACTCTGGGTACACCAGTTGAATCTTCTGGTCCAAAGATTTGCAGTTAGGCTAAGTGGCATTTTTAAATTACCCATAGCATGCGTGTGTGTGTGTGCTCTGCAATGCACTGGCACAACATCTAGTGTGTACCCCAGCCTTGTGTCCTATACTGCCTGGGATAGCCTTTGTCCCATAAACTACCCATACGCACTGATTTTCCAGCCCTGGGAAACTATCAGACTGATCCTGCCTTCCCACCCAGATGGGTGAGAGAGAAGCTGGTGGGCAGGATGTCTGGTGTCTCAGTGTCCTCGGGGTAGATCCAGGTTTCAGTCAGTGCAGTCCCACAATGCTCTGGGAAAGGAGTCCACAGTGGCAAATTTTGGAACAGGGCACAAGTTTGCAGGGTTGCGATTCTTCCTGTGAAGAAAGTAAGAGAGACTCCCGGGGTGAACAACACTTCAATTCAATTTTATTTATGTAGGGCCTTTAACAAGAAGTATTGTCATAAAAGCACTTCACATAGTCCCAGACCCAAGGTCTTCAAAGAGGAAGCCAAAGGCGACAGTGGCGAAGAAAAACTCCCTCAGGAACAAGAAACCTTGGGATGAACCAGACTCAAGGGGGAAGCCCATCCTCCTCTGGTTTGGCACCAGGAATTAGAGATGACTCAAACATTTAAGAACAGTTCAGTTTTGTTACAGTACCTGATTCAATCAAGTAGCCTCATATTCCTCGCCCATTCTACAACAATGCAAAGCAGTCATCAGACCTACTGATTTGTACATGTTGGCTGTTCAAACCATTAATGCATCCCCCACCAATTTAATGTCACCGAAAGACATGGTAGATTGAAGGCATCCTTTGGCTTCAATATAATGATAATCAGCCCCTGTCTAGATGTAGGGTTGGTTATCCTACCCACAATTACCCACCAGGAGACACCCTAATAATAAACTATAAGCAGGAACAAAGGAAAACAGTCCAGTGATTCGTCAAGAGACAGGATGGAAGATAGATTAGTAAGGATGAATAAGATAAAACCGACAGCTACAGAAATGACCAATGAGCAAATGATCCTTTGGAAATGCAACTGCGGATGGACAAAGATGACGATTTACAGGGGTCTACAGATACATCAGGGGAAGGCAGCATACAGCCTGAGAGCCCAATGGAGAGAGAATTCCATTACTGGTGGAGCAACTGGTCTGAAGCCTCTGGGCTACAGACTGGAAAAGGTGAGGTTGGTGACGCAGCTGAGAGAGTCCCTAGACCCAGCAGTATATAGTGCAAAGGTCCAGGTCAGAAATGGAAGCCTGGACCAGTTGTTGACTAAGCCATAAGCAGGCCGACACACCAGGAAGTGGTTGGCAGGACATAAACATGAAAAACTGGTCTGCGGTGGAAGGAAACTCCTGTGTTGTGGTCTGCTGTCATGGGTAAGGAGGCAAAAAAGCTGGTGACCTCTGAAATAGTCAGAATAGACGACAAGTTCTATAAAGTGAAAACCATATCAAGGAGTCATCAAGGAAGCTGAAGCTGAACAACCTGGGAGGGATTCATTAACAGAGATGGAATGATACATGGAGGATACCACAAACCAGACGTTGCTAATAAGATCCACATATGGATGCTTTTACAAGCATGGGCTAACCCCAGTTCTGGATGCAGGTTTAGCTAATTTGCATGTACATACTGTGACAATCTGTCAATTGATGCGGGTGGTGACGCTTCCCAGGTAAGGTTATGTTGGTGGTATGGTTGCTTCAGATGGAGACATGACCAAGCTTCTCAGATGCTGGCAGAAATCCTGGAGGACAGTAGAGCTCACCCAGTACAGAAACCACAGCTGATTCCCATTCATTAGACCTGGATGCAGAGGGCAGAACATCTATCAGGGGATACTAATCCTAACATCTGGCAGAACTTGGAGCATGAGAGCGGACTTGGACAGGAAGCTTCAGATCCCCGCTGAGAACACCACAACAATTCACCAGTCAAACTTTGTGCAGTGGTCTACAAAGTTGAACACACCCATCTTGGTAGGGCTGATGATACAACAGAAGGAAGAGAGATAAGTACGCAGACCTGAAGGCAGAATGCGTAGAGGCAGAGTGAAGGGCTGCCATCTACCCTGTGCAGGTAGGGTGTTGAGGCTACTTGGGGGCTTTGGCCCAGCATCTACTAAACGCCATAGGAGTGTCAGGGGCCAAGTTAAAGGAGGTATCTAAGGAGCTGGCTGAAGAGGCAGAGAAAGGGAGCTTCTGTCTCTGATTAAGAAGATACCACAAGGGTTAGGTGAGGATCATAGGGCCAGCTGCAGGGGCTGGTTGGGACACGTTACCTCCTGTTGAAGTTCTAGGGATCATGGGGCGAAACATCAATGATGGGTGGCTCCCAGCTGATGGCCTTGTAGCTGGCCGTATGGCACATGTAGGTGTGATAGAGAGAAAAGCTTTGTAGTTTTTCCATCCACCTGTGTGACCAGCTCACTGATGCACCAGGAACTCGACCACCAGCTCTATCATCTCCCGCTGCTTTGACAAGGTGCACGTCTGTCATGCCCCGCCAACCTGCCCCTTCTCTTTTTCCCCAGCGTGGCCCTAATGAAACATACCTGCTAATCATTGTCCCCTCATTAGTCTAGTTTAAAAGTGCTTCCTAGGCCTGTGTTCCTGAGTCCTGTCATTAATGTCACTCCCATGTATTGCCTGTGACCCTGCTTGCTCGTTCTTCCTGGTTTGATCCCGTGATCTTGTTTGCTTTCAAGCTTGTTTTGTTTCATTAGAATGAACCCATTTTGTTTGTTCTGAGCCTGCCTCCAAGGCCTTCCACTCTTCCAATGTGACAATGTCAAAGTGCTGGTGGTCAAACCTCTTTCATGACCGACCTAGACTGCTAACTGGTATTCAGTTTAATATACCTTGTCGTTGTGGCTGCATCTGTAAATGTGATTTCATTACTTCCATTCTTTCTCATGTGGGGTTTCCATTACTTTTCCTACCCCCATAAATTACTGTAAGATTCTGTATGTGTTCATATGTTTAAAACCATGCAATATTAGTTTCCATTCATGTATTTAATCGTTAGATCCAGGAGTTGATAAACGCAAACCTGCCTTTCACTAATTAGATCCCATCCCCTTCCCAGGGCCAATTCTGATTGGTTCTAATTTATCCAATCAACATAAATGACCAAGAACTAGAACAAAATTTTCACTGAGGACATGAAAGACACAAGTCACATCACAGAGTGGGTAGGACAAAACATTTTTACAGTAAGACATGTACTGTAACTGGACATTTCTTATCCTGTAAATGGTGGAAAGAAAGCCTCTTAGAAGCTCTTGAAATAGCATTTTCAGGGCAATAAGAGGATTTTTAAAGTCATGCCTTTGGTGGCATATTAGTTACAGGTCAGACTGGATGATGTCCTAGCAAAGGGTTGCAGGAAATTTACCTAATTGAACTTCACAAAAGTTTTAAGTGTCATTCTAGTCTAAACTTTGATTAACCTCACAGTAAGGTGTTTCTTCGTCCAGGATAACTTTACAGCTCTCTGTAAAGTCTCCCATGAAGATGATAAATTTACTTAATCAAAACAGTCTGACATATAAACATTCAATTTCACGTTTCACACTAATACTCTTAACATACCATTACTATATTCAAGACCGAGAAACACCAAGAGCAGAATCAGCAAATACAGAATTAAGCCGTATATTCAAAAAACAGGAAGAAAGAGACATTGTCTTTTCATGATTTTCCTTCTGAATAAAAATATAGCATTTATAGAGAAGAAAGATACATTTTGGTTCCAATAATGAGAATTGACTAGTTATAAAAATTAGCCGGTCTAACTGAGTTTAAATTGAATAACAAATCCTCAGCAAGTTAACATAGCCATCCCAGAGATTCATATCATATATCAATTTTAAAAACAGCTGACTGAAATTTTTGAAGGGATGTGTGTTCCCCCCATCCTACATCCCTCCAAGCTATGTTTTACTTCAAAATTGCTGAATTTTAAATGCATTGGCTACAAAAGTTGACAAAATGTACCAAACTAACTATTTATTATTAACATTTCTTAAATGCAAGGACTATTTGCAGTATTTGGGTGGGGGAAATGAATGAAGAATAAGTGAAGTATAATATGGAGCGGACTCATTGGCCTCATCTCCACATCCTTGCTAAGTTATTTGTATAGTGTGCACCATCTTCACTGCTGTAAACAAACATGCCGCTTAGCTAAAGCCTAACGAATGAATCACAGCATCATCATCATGGGCCAGTCACCATACCAAGGTATGGCCAACCAGAGGCATGCCAGCCGCATGCAGCTTTTTATGTGTACTTTGACAACTCTTTGAAAGAAATTTCAGTGCAGGGTGAGAAAAAAGAACAGGAGCCTACGCCTCCGCCAAAGCTGGCAGCTGTTTTTCGTCCGCAACCCCCCCGTTGTCCAGGCTTTTACCCCAGCATCCCCCACATCACTACAGTTTTTCAATAATTGTCCTGCCAGGCTCATGTACCTCAGGAACTTATGTTTGTGGCACATCATGTCCAACTAGTTGACTGCCCCTGGGTTATAGAATTGTGGCGGATAGCAGAAAGACACAAAGTGCTGCATTTATTTACATCTTCTTGAAAAGAAACAAATGGTCAATTTTTTTTTCATAAATGCGCTCATATGCATTCAACAGAACTACTTATACAGTCACATTTAGAAATTGAATTCTTGTCTAAATATACATCATGGGTTGGCCTCAACATTTCAACCAGCTAAGTGACCCTTACTGTCAAACTTCAGATAAATTCATCCAGGGAACCAATAATTAAAGGATCCAGACCTGACACTTTATGGTAGTCATGAAAAGAAAAGCAGAGTGGAGCTTTTGTTGTTGTTTAGTCACGCAGTCGTGTCCGACTCTTCGCGACTCCATGGACCACAGCACGCCAGGCCGCCCTG
>JAACJT020003242.1:0-10263 GCA_009936485.2 Gymnarchus niloticus | reverse complement strand
TGCTAAGATGTACTCGGAGTAAGTCTTTGACAGTGACAGGATGGTGTGTAGTGACCTGTCACATCTTTATATATCCCTTTGATTGATAGTGAAGTCTCTAAGATGGCTACACTTTGTTACAGGTGTCGTCCGCACCGATCAGGCTGCAGCTGAGCCGTGGTTATTCACCGTGCCTGTACGAACGCCCTCGCCACATTAAACGGTGAGACACGCCGTTAAAATCCTCTGGTAAGGCATGAGCGGAGTATGTTAGGCCATTCTGATACCGTGTGTCACGGCATATCGACGACTGTTTTGGAATTCAGACGTTCACGCTCATGAAGGCTGGCAGGTGAAGCAGAGGGCATCGAGATGGCAGGAGAGCTGAGTTTTGCACAAAATTCTGTTCTACTTACCAAAACATGGTCTCGTCCCCTCCGGAATTCAGGTCTGCACCCTCTGGACTCGAGGCAGCAAACACAATAGGGGTGCAAGAAGGCCAAATTTATAAACACTTACCTGTTTTGTGGGTAACTACTTAATTTGAGGCATCTTTTTTTTTTTTTTTTTCTGTTACAATTAATACACCCATTCAAGCAGGAAACATGGAAATGATAGCTGAGATTTCAATGGTGTATTTGGGGGTAAATGTTCGGCAGTAAGGAACAAAGAAAATTAATTTACTACTATTATTAATTAGACTGGTTAGACTGGAATGGGAAACAGCAGGCCCCACAGCTCATTGTAATGCTAAGTCTGAAACTTGCATTAAGCACAACAATACTTAATGCTGTAGAGGAGACCTGCATGGCTATGGTGTCCATAAATAATGTATAATTACTTGTGTCGTCGACTAGATTTAAAAATCATTCAGGATACCAAGAGTTCTGTGAACAGTATTGAAAGGGGATGTGAGCAGACGCCCAAAAATCAGACTATGACAGCGTGATTCCAGTCGACCAAAAACATATCCATATTCGTCTTTAAGACCTCAAGGCTACAATCTGTTAAGAGAGTTTCATTGCATGTTTCACTAATATTTCTGGTCCATTTTGAGTATTGGTTAAACAAACCATACCTTTAAGATACTGTGGTTATTTACTCAGCCTTAGTAGAGCTGAGGCTTTTAAGCTGAAGCTAACTTGGGGACTGAAAAATACCACATGAACAACCGAACCTCGTATGAAAAGGGCAGTGAATTTTTTTTTTTCTTTTTTAGAAAAATCTGAATTTTGATCAAGATGTAGAGCGAGTCTAAGACCACCACCACATTCCTCGATGGTGGTCTTTTTCCATATTCATCAAGATTTCTGTAGTGTAGGCTAAAATGTATGATAGCTTACAAAACTATGAATGATCGGTAATAACAGAATACAGTTAACCAGGTAAATTTACTAAATGTATAGTTTCTTACTAATAGTTACATAGCACATGTTGAAAGCAGAGTTTTATTTCCAAATGAACTACATATCCTAAAAGGTAAAATTACTAAACCTATACCACATTGTGATAAGGGCTCCATATCAGGACTGGACACAGTAGTGGGGCTAACAACACTTTATTGTCTCCACTGCAGCATGCAGTACGATTATGCAGGTCATCCGTGTACAACACAAAGCCGGGTAACTGACACACAACACACAGTAACAGAAATATGAAGAGAACAGACAAACTACAGCCCGGCACTAAAATGTAGGTGCAGCTGACTCTGACCCAGTGCAATAAGATAAGCAAATTCAACTAACATTTACTCAGTATGATTTTTTTAATTGTTTATTGTCAGTTGTATACAGACAGTATCACTTGTACTAATTTATGGCAGAACCTTTAGCGGTATGTTGCATGATATTGTTGAACGCTTGTGAATTGTGTTCATGTGTTACGTGTTCTTTGTATTTCACGATCTGTGCTGATCTTGCCAAACTGAACAGTGGGGGGCGCTATGCAATCCTCCAGGCATGCTGGCTGGGACGTACGGCAAGCCCCCACCGGTAGGCTACCGTCAATTTCAGGCCACTTGATTAGTTAAACAGCATAAGATCCCATTAATTATGACTTTTATTAACAGAGCTAAGTTATTTTAAAAATAATTACCAATTATTACTAATCAATTAATAATTAACAATCTTACACATGAACAAAGATTTGACAAAATATTCAAATATTCAACCTATTGACATTTTTCATGGCATATTCACCAATGTTGCTCTACCAAATAAATACAGAAAAATACTAAAACTATAAATTATTAAAAAAAAAAAAAAAAACACGAGGATGGTTAACCAAAAAAATGTATCGGTGTGTCTCTCTGTAGCTATCATTCAAATTAACGCTCTTAGGGAGCCTAGCAATATGTAGAGATGTTTTGTTAGAAAGTCGTTAACACTGGATTCCCTTCGCCAAGAAAGGGTTACAGTCAAGGGTAAGTAAAAGTGTTCTAAATCTTCATTTGCAAACAAACAAACAAGAGCTCTGGGGAAATGTACCATGGGCAGGAAACACACTCTAAAAATGGTACTCTTTGGTAAAGATAGCATTTTGTCAAGTATTTAACAATGTGCTGTGAGAAATGCAAGCTGACCTCTCGAGTTATTGAAAACTGGAGTGTTTTTGTTTCGATTTACTTCTTGGGAGAGAATTATGAGAGTTTACACGTGGGCAGCTTCTGACTGACGTAAATGTTTCCCCTGACGCTATAAAGACATCAGCGGATCTCTTCGCAATGTCTTTTAAATGCCGCCGTGTTTGAAATCACCTCACTGTCTATATTTGGAAGCAGATATCTTTTCTGCGGGGAAGGTCAGATATGTTGAATGACATATGGTTTTATTGCTTTCATAATCATTGCAGCTGTACCATGGTCTTGCAGCTCCGGGGTATCGCACAGAGGCCTCGCCGTCCAATTACACCTTTCTTCCGAAGGCGTGGTTCTTCTTCTTAATGGGTTAGCAAATAGTAAATCAGTAATGAGCTGCTTCTGTCTTCTTCTTACCGTCAGTGAAGCCATTTGAAGGGTTCTTCTAACTTCTTGGTATTGTCATACTGAGGCATAGTCCACTCAAATGTCAACGTGTACGATAATCAAGTTTCCTTCGTGATCATATGAGCCTGTTTGAAGCTCAGTGTCTTGTTTCATTTACAGACCAGAGCTTCTCTCTTTACATCCTGTACATTGCTTCATTTTGAATAAAAATTTTGAGAATGTGCTGAGTCATTATCAGTTACTAGTTTCTGGTCTTATTATGTAGTTGGTATCTGTTGTAAACAAGAAGACGGCTCATTCACTTTTCCGTTTTTATAACAGATGAGGACTCTGAACTGAATTATATGTGGGCAGTTCAGTGTAGTCAAGTAGCACATTCAATAGCTAAATAGTTCTGAACTATATTCTGTAGTTTAGCACATTCAGTCAGGAGCTGGGATCCTGTGTCAGATCTGATTCTAGTGACCCACTGTGATCTTTTTCATTTTTTCCCAAAGGTTGTTATGACAAGAATGCTTGGTTAAAAGAATTTTTTTGGCTTTCACCTACAGTGCAAGATAGAATACCCAGACCCAAGGTGCCTGCCCCTCTACAATACTAGGTTTCCTGTCCCTTAGACAGTTGCACGGTTGGACCGCAGGAAACAGGTTCTCAAAGGCACTTGGTGCTGATGACTGGACAGCCAGCTCCAGGACACTGCACATGACTGGAAAACCAGGCACAGCAACCAGGACACAGGAGCCAGGAAATGAGACCGCAGGATGACCACAGAAAAAAGCAAGAAAAACAAGATGCCCGGCACACCAGTTAGTGGAATTCCAGCTAATAAGGACTGCAAAAAATGGAAAAAGAAAGTGGCTAACCAGATCCATTATACTAAAAAACTAGAAGATGCTGGTCGACCCAAAAACACAACTCTGAAAACAAGAATTCAACACACAGGCCTGTTAACCTGGTGACAATTCTGGCAACCCGGACTAAAACCTAGAAATTAAAGAGTCTAAAATGAGATTCAGAGCCAGCTACCGCTGGCCCTGAGCAAGATCACACAGACCTTGTTTGATTACCTGCTTAAAACGCATGCACAGGGTAGCATAAGAGTGTGGCATGGAAGGCTGTTCTTTCTTTCACTAATCGAGTCCACGATGGTCTTGTTTCAGTTCAACTTGGCATTATACTATATGTTCTGCTTTCAAGTAGAATAGGTATGGTGATAGAATACATCCCTATTGATCTTCTACAGTCAGGAACCACGTTCCATGCTGACTGTGGCTTCTTGGCCACTGTAGAAATTCTTCACGAGGACAATTAGATGCTCTGGTGCACTCATTTTCCCGAGAACATTCCAGAGTTTTTTTTACACGGTTGACACAATCAAAGGCTTTGGTGTAATCAATAAACGTGACATTAATAATTATTTCCTGATAGAAGTCTATTGGTCAGACACTGTGACAGATGTTGTGTTAACATTAATAATAACAACAATGCACAAACAAA
Organism: Gymnarchus niloticus; assembly: GCA_009936485.2. Lineage (NCBI taxonomy): Eukaryota > Metazoa > Chordata > Actinopteri > Osteoglossiformes > Gymnarchidae > Gymnarchus > Gymnarchus niloticus. Next base: position 5,804 of record JAACJT020003242.1, on the reverse strand, counting down.
TCACATTTAGCCTAGCAAAAAAATCAAGAACTGTACTTATGTAAATAAAAATTCTGAATCAATTTCTGAATGTCATGCAAACTTTGTACTTGACTGTTATTGTAGTTCTGTAATAACTGGTAGGTTTTGGTAGGTTCTTCCTAATGGTTCTTTGGGTGTGTATCATGTCATTGACTCAGTCATTTGATTTTCTCAGCTGGCTTTCTGGTACTTAGCCATAATGAAAAGATATCCTATATACCTGACTCATATGATGATTGCATATTTGTTTAAAAACCAAAGTGAAAAACTGAAACAGCTTTCAAGTAAATGGATATGCTGTGGCTTTGTGATGAAACCAGAGGGTTAACTGGTTAATTGCTAACTGCGGTGTCTAGACAGTCTAGCTAGGTAACTATTTGTGTGTTACTTGATAACTAGGTGTTTAAAATTTGGTATTGCTTATACTTAATTTCCTCTACTGTTCTCCAAATTTTCTGTGACAGAAAATGTGATATTTGACTGCCGTGTCACTGAAGTGGGTAATGATTCTAAACACAGAGTATTAATGACCAGCTGTGTCTAAAAAAGAGGAAAATACATATCCATTAACCTCCAGACCATTAATGCAGCACAGTCACGATGTTCGTCAGTCATTTGGAAAATGATTTGCTCCTATCAGATAGGTTAAAAAGCGAAATGCTTGGGCAAAAACAAAACAATCACATTTGGGGCATTGCGGCCATTGGGGAAGTTAGCCTGGCCACATTGAGAATATTGCTACACTCTGACATTATGGGACGGTCTGAATGGCGGGTAAATCAATGCTTGTTTTACTTCTAATTCTCTGTAGAATTATATTTATCTATGAATTCTGTCTGGAAGTTTCACTGGCAAAATGTAAATAATCAGGAAAAACGTTCTAGTGATCATTTACAAAGCAACAGATCAGGTTTGGAATGACAGCAAATTAATTTTTAAGTTTTTTTTGGTGTAATCACAATTTCTGTTTCATAATCAGCACCGATTTTTTCTTTAATAGGAGATGCAAAGCGGTGATTGTCCGTGAGTGGGCTATTTGCATAACAGCTTTATATAAATATGAATGTATGCAACAACTTGGAAACTTATTCACCAAATTATCACAAAGAGCTCTGAAAGGACCTGTGAAATGGCAGTGGTAAACTGACATTAAAAGTAAAGGCATTCCACCGTTAACTTGGACCTTTCCAGAATAAGTGGATCAATGGATGGATGGATGGAACAAATAAATGAAAACATATTAATGAAACACTGTGCTCAGACTAACTAAAGCCAGCTTTGTGAGTTACTAAAACAGCAAAAGTGATTATGAGACATCACTCGTAACTTCTGCAGAGGTACAGTGCATCCTTCATACCATGAGGAAAGAAAAAATAAGCACCTGTGTTTCCTCAAACATGACTTCTCATGTAGGCTGCCTGGTGTGCTGATGAAAGACTGAGCCTTGAAGGATGCTGGTTCGAATCCCAGAAGCTGTCGATCTCTCGCGCCACTCACTTAACCCGAATTTCTTCCGGTAAGCCACCCAGCTGTGTAGCTGGGCAAAATTTGTAAATCACTTGGAATAAAAATGTCAATCTTGGAAAATGATGAAGAGCTGCCTTTTAATGAGACTAGCCAGAAACAAAGGGAACCTGCAATAGTGAGGCTGTTTTTATGCACATCTTAACTGATGTTAGTTTTTATGGCCATTTTTACAACGTCTGCTACCCAACAACACTGACATCTGCTCATCAATAAAAATGTCTTTGTTAACTGAAATTTATTGTACGTTTGAGAAAATGTACTTTTAATGGAGTTTTACAGTGTAACTTTCTGAAAGTTGTTGTGAATATGGCTGCTTCCACACCACTACAGTGACCCCAGTAATCTTTACAGGTAAAAAATGAAATTGATAATGGCCCATCAAACAGTAGAATTCATATTCAAACACTAGAATTCATATACAGTTATGTGTCTGTGTATATAGACTATATGTATTCAGTATGTGTAACACTTCCTGCTTTTGAAATGTTCTCTTCTCTACCTGCTGCTTTGCTTTTCACAACTAAAATGAAGCTTTTTTTTTAAATGGATGAGTTTTACAGCAGTGTTTTACTCAGTATGTGTTTTAAGTGCAGTACGGGGACTGAAATTTGCTATAGGCAGGCCGGCAAACCATTAAATGTGAATCTGGGCAAGCAGTGGAAGCTTTAACCCTTCCAGAACCTAAGGGTCGTATAGGCCAGTGGGGGCATTTTAAAAGTACTGGACAAATATGTCCCTTGGTCCTCAGTGGGTAAATGGCTCCATATTGATTTTCTGATAGCAATTTGCTTCTTGTGCAGTAAGATCCAGGCTTGAGGTCATGACGTCTTCATACATCTTTACTAGTAGCTTATATCTCATAGTTTTTCCCACCCAAATGATGTCCGCTTGTTCCTTAGAGGACGCCTGACGAGGATAAGTACGAGAAATCCCACTTCAGACAATTCTCATGAGGTCGTCCGATGGTTAAACAAGCTGTCATCTACATATAGTCAGCAGATTCCCTATTGACCTTCATGAAACACCTCAAGACTTATCTCTTCCAGGAACACCCCTAACTCATCCAGCGACTGACCTTTCCTGTCACTAAATACCACCTGTCTTGAGCTCTTTTATACCAAAGTTTCTGGGCCTTTATACTAGGACATTAGTCATGGTTTTTGATCTGAAAATCACCCCTGGTGGGTTTACCTTGCTGGTGCTTAGCTTTTGCTCAAATGCTAGCCTGCACTTGTTTGCTGGTCCCTCACTGGATGCTCAGTCTAGCTGCCCGCACACCTTAGGTTGCTCCTCAGCTGCAGTACTCTGTGATATAAACACCTCACTGTGTTTCGCTTTGGACAAAAGCGTCTGCTAAACAAGTGGATGTAGATGCTTATCCACTCATCAGTTCTTCAAAACCTATACAGCAAATAATAAGTTTATTATTTTATGTACATGGCTTACAATATAACCACTAAGTGAGGATATACTAAACCCTTGATCAAATCATCTGAAATATTTCAACAGAATTCTCAGATGTTATTAGAAAATGCTGTTTATTCTGTTTGACTCCTGTATAGTCCTTTGTGAAGTGAAATTTCATTACAATAGCATTGCTGAAACCACGAGGTAACGCTGTTTGAGGACAAAATGTTATATCATCAGCAAACAGACAGAGCATCAGTTTTTATCAGCAAAAAACTGTACGGCAGGGCAGTAAACATAATTTGACAATAACATTTGTAGGTGTTTAAATACGAATAAACTATAGTTTACTTGGTTATTTTTGTACCATGTGCTTTTTGCAATGCATTCAGTGGCCTTCTAAGTGAAATGGAAGTCACACAGATAGTAGGCTGTCAGCAATACAATACACACATCAACATCTTCCAGCTTCTAATGGGTCGGATAAGTTTTCCAGCTAGCTGTGTTTTCAGCAATACATACAAGTCCTGTTTCAATTAATCTGTCATTCTCATAACGCAAGTAAGAATCTGCTTCCATGTAAGTAATAACCAAATCTTTTTCATAGATACGGCATTAAACATTGACGATTATAAAACTACGAGATGAAATTTCTTACTCATCCTGTTGCCGACTTATATTGGGTACTGTCGTCAAGAAAGTAGCCATTTTGTTATTATTATTATTGTTGTTTTATATATTTATAAATATCCGAACAAATTTAAGATTTTGCTAAATTGTGTTGTAAAGATTACCTACATACTCGTATATTTTCCTTCAAATACACAACAGCATGTTGCTTCACTTCACACTACGTTTGTGACAGAAAAGATTGTAAATCTTGAATCGCTGTGGAGCTGCAGAGCTCAACACAACAGTGTGTTCGTGTCGATGCCTTATTTCTTTAGTTGAGCTTGAGCTTTGTATTTGAAAAACGTCTCTAATTAAATTACCTTAGAGCTTTTAATTTTGAAAAAAACAGCAATTTCTTGAGAAACGAAGGGGGTCAATATGAGCACGTAAGATAAAGACGACCTTCATCTGTTTTCCACAAATGCACACCCGTACGCAGAAACGTACAGAGATTTTACTCTCTATGCCAGTATACGCTTCTGTAAAAAAACATGGTTTTTGGCTTGCAACAGAAGCCCTATTCAGAAATGCATGCTCATTGTCACCAGGGGGGAACTCCTGGGCAGGTGAATTTCTGAAGATTGTGCCGAACCTAAGGATTCCCACTCAACCGTGGATGTGCGTCCCAGTGCACATGATGCAACATCGGAGGTATCCTTCAAATCTGCTCGTTTGGTGCTCAGAACAGCAGCTATCATCTCAAATGATGAGGTTTACTTTGAAGGTAAAGGATGACATTTTCAGTGCTATCAAAGTCTTCAAATGATTCTTTTTTTTTATGATTTTGTTTGTACTCTCCATTGTCCAAAGACACTTAGTCTTAAAACTGTCATTGAGCCCACATGAATTGGGTCTGTGAACGGTAAACATCTGCAACACGGCCACCACAGTGTATCCACGCCTGATTTGCCTTCCTGTCTGATTAATCTACTTTCACATCCTGCCCTGCCAAACCTGAAACACACATCATTGCTTCTCCAAGTACATTCTCACTGGGTATTGATTAGAATGTCTACTGATCTCTTTTGGGCGAGCATCGATCACCATTTTCCCAAACGCCTTTCTTGTGACTGTTCATTAGCACGTCGGAAGTATTACGGCTGCCTGTGTCTTCCCTCAGCTGCGGTGTTAGGTGAATGAAGGCGGACGAAAGGAAATGCACCTACGCTACATTTCCACAGCAGGAGAGCCGCAGTACACACAGACTCTGTGTTACGTGATGACACAGTGACATCCACCAACCTTACAAACAACACCAGCCGATACAAGAACCTACACACAAACTTGTCACTGCACCCCTGCCAGAGCCTCACCGATGTCAAGGCGAAACAATGCTGTGATGCTGATACTAACATTTTACCTCCTCGCACTGTGGTGAAGGCCTTCAAAATGTGTGTGCATTAATTTTGCACAAGCCCTGGACAGTTCTCAAGGCTCACCTCCCTGCTTGTCTGTTTCATAAATTATATATTTGAAAATTTATTCCAACAATTCAAGTAAACTTCATGTCTAGATTTTTCCGATGCTCGTAATACGTTTCTCAGTTTTAACTGAAATGTAGTATATGCTAGATTGTTTTGTTTCTTTGTTTAGTTTTTTTTTTTTAGTAACCTGTCAACGAAATATATAAGGGTTCTTTCCTCCTGTCTCTCTCCTTCTGTCACTCTATATACAGATCTGTATATTCTGTGAAAATGTTTGTGAGGCCTGAAAGAGCTGTTTGTCCACGCTCCAAGTTTAACACTGCTGGGTTTAATCTCTTTGTCTGATATGATTAAGAATGCAAAAAGGCAGTGTACAGCTGTATTTCACAGGGAACCCACCGCGACTCCATTTTGTAAGAAACTTCTTTTAATCGTTACTGTAATATAATATCTGTTATTTACGGCTGAGACTGTCACAGACGTCTACATTTCTAATGTTGTCTCACAGCAGACGTCTGTTAGATCTAACCTTCAGCACTATATGGAAAGGGTCCGGCTGCTCCCACCAAGACACACATCTGCTGGGTGTCCGAATATTGCTAAATGTAGTTATCGTGTAATCACTGGTACATGAAGTTAAAATATTTCAGATTTTTGAAAAAAATGGGGGGGGGGGGGGGGGATAAAACAGGTTGTCCCCCATTGTGTGAAAGGTTGTGAAAGAAGGGGAGGGGGGGGAAAAAAAAAGTAAAA
>JAACJT020003241.1:0-10266 GCA_009936485.2 Gymnarchus niloticus | reverse complement strand
AGGGGGGGCTTGGGGGGGGAGTGTGGGGGGTACCGACTAGAGCAAATAAAGTCTTATTAGCAGGAGAACAGCACTGTTGCTCTCTTATCAACTGTGTCCATGTCCCCCACCCTTCTCCACAGACCACCGTAAGCCTCTGGGCTCAACCTGAAAGTCTGGCCCACCTGCATATGGATCTCACTCACCCTCACGATTTCGCTTCTTATTTTGTCCCTCCTCCACATGAGAATCGTCAAAGCCTGGCATTTTGCAGTGTAGCCGCTGGTTGGAGTCTCCATGACCATTGACTGTAAATGTTTTGACAGACATCTGTAATTGGATCACGCCCACCCGTTTATTGGCCAGAGCCAAATGTCTGTCAGTCGTGACAGGCACAGAAGGCCGTACCAGTCAGAATTTCTGTGACAACCATTAGCTTCTGCTCCCAGGCGAGAGTCTCCTTTCTCTTCAGCCAACCCCAGGGTCACTAAAGTTAAACGGGTGTCTTTCCTGTGTCCTGGGGGGAAGGGCAGCAGTGTGAACGTCTGACACAGAAATTCGCACTGTAAAACTAAATTTAAAACAGGCCCTGTAAAACACACGGCCAGTGCAGTGGCTACCTCGAGTGACCGTTTCACACCTGTCCGGTTCCTGACTCTTCAGTCTTACTCACTGAGCACGTGACCTCATAATAACCCTGCAGCGTACAATACTCAAATTCCCCCAAACCAATCACGATAGCTGGGACACAGATGCGATGCCTGAGCACGGCTAACAGAAAGCTGCCCAGCATCGAGCGGTTCGGTGGACTATTTTAAACTATGCAAGTGACACATGCCAGAAATATCTCAACATGATATTATTAACGAGAGCGCCCTGCCACACACTTTCGGGGTGGCACTGCCCTGACAACAGCCTGCGCTGGGGTCAGTTTCAAGTCTAAATAACAATAATTAAGTGATCATTCACATTCCAAATTCTTCATTTTGTTTAAAGACAACAAAATGTCGTGGCATGCCTTCCTGCTGTAAGGTGCAGGTTTATTGAAGATCAATACATCAAAACCTTAATCTGGAGACTCACTTGAGAAGGGAAAGATGTTAACGAACCATAAAGGTAATTAAAAGCAAGGCATGTTCACCACATTCAACTCCCGAACCTGAGCTCTCCTTTAATGGCGGTTTTTAAATTTAATTAAACACTAAATTTAATTAAGTGTTTTGTTTATCAAGCCGGACTGGACTCACGGCCCAGGCACCAATTCCTAATAACATATATAGACCTGTAGACCCCATCAGTGTTCACCGAGAGCTGGCTCCTGGGCTCCAAGCCCGCCGGAGTGTGAGCGGACCCCCACCCAGCTTCCTGTCCTGAGCGGGTTGGCGCTCAGCTTGCAAGCTGTTCTGTTGGCCAGCTGCCTGTTGCTGAATCTGCGCAAAACAGCAGCCCGGGGTGGGAAAACACCCAGGCGGCATCGAGACCCGTAGCTTTGCCTTTTAGTAATTAGGGAATTCCTAATTAAGGCAAGAATTCTATCTGTCAGGCCCTGTGCCAGAAAAGCGTCAGGCGAAATTAAGGCTCTGGGTAGCACCTGCTAAAACAGCCACCCTTCACATCTTGTCTGATCGTAACGCGCATGGAGAAACGGTGTCGCTTTAAGGGATGTCCAAATCAAAGCCCCACCCCCCCCAGAAGGTGTTGAACCCGAATTAGACATTCTAAGATGGTGTGATTTAAGGCTCACTGCCACAAGTAAACTAGCCGACGTGTTTCCACAGCACCCGCCGCGTTCCTGGATCGCCCCGGGTGTTCAGCCCACACACCTTACGATAGACGGCGGCGATTTCAATGCCGAGCCAGACTTCAGAAAAAGGGGGGGGGTTAGCTAATTAAGCCCAGACATCACAATGAACAAGGGGCCCCCCCAGGCCAAGCCGTCAGTCACAGGCCTGTGTAATGAACACCGGCATACAGGTGCGCTTGTCCTGGGCCTGCTGGATGCAGACTTTAATTAGCCACGGACCTGAGCAGTTTCAGCCTCTGGCCTACCTTCTGCCAGAACTCTCCTGCTTGAAAGTGATCCATCCAGGCCGGTGTCTTACTCTAGCCAGTGGAAGCCGTAGCTTCTTACGTTTCATTGCATTACTTAGCGGATCCCTTAACAGTACGGCAGTACTGATGCCCAATAGCCACCATCAACTATGCATGTGGAACAAAGGGAAACATCCGGAAATAATCAGCCGTACAGCTGACAGCGCACTCCGAGCGGGAAATAGTGCGCGGCGTGTGGGAAGGAGGCTCGTCATGCTTCTCATGGCGTTCCCGTTCAGCCTCACCGCGGTCACCTGTTATGCCAAAATGACAGAACAGGCAACCCTATCAGTGGAAAGTGTGAAGCCGGTTAGTGTGGATTCTCATTCCTCTCCCATCTGCAAAGCCTCCGTTTCGGTGAACCAAGGAGTGATTTGGCAAAGGCAGACGTCTGTGAGTGATGCCCAGCGTCTGTCGTGATGTCACTTGGCACTTTGCCAGCCATGCTTTGTTTTAGAAATTTAGGGAACAAGTAAATTGAAGCATACAGGAGTGAGATCAGTAGGCAGATATGATCTTCACCATGAGGGTTTATCTTTTAAACTGGTAACAATTACAAAATTTCCAATGCCAAAAATAATATAGCATTTCCAATTTCGTATGAGTTTTACAACCATTTAACTGGGCAACAGATGACTACCTTTGGCTCAAAGTAAAATGGCTGTTGAATGACATTATACTTTTGGTCAGAGCAAACTCAGCTACAAAGGCATTATGGAGCCAAACCACGTGATTCCTGATACGGCATCTCCTCCTCCGCTCGCAAAAGCGAGTCCTGCAGCAAATCCGACGCGCTCTGCACCGCATCCCGCACAACATCTGCAACCCACATGTGCAAAAGCTGAAGCTCTTTAGCGTTTTACGGGGGAACCGAGTGAATCACTCGTCTGTGCCCGAGGACCCACACCTAGCCTATTGATTGAAAAGTTAGAAAAACAAATAGAGAATTAAGCAGAGCCCTTACAAGTGGACATAGCACTGATCCTGCCTACAAAAGATTTCCTCTCTCCCAGGAATGCATATCTATGCAGCTCGATCAAGACAAAAACATGTTGGTTTGCTACTTCAAGGATCTTGGCTGCTCGACTCTGGCCTGACACTGAACTGCCTGTTTTTTTTTTTTTAAAAAAAAAAAAACACTGCAGCAAAGAATAGTAATGAGAAAAACAGCAGTCACACAAAAAAAATGAAGAGTCTCGCCTAATGGACAGAGGCATACCAAACGAACGGAGAGGCTCGCCTAACGGACAGAGAGGCATACCAAACGAACGGAGAGGCTCGCCTAACGGACAGAGAGGCTCGCCAAACGAATGGAGAGCCTCGTCTAACAGGCAGCGAGGCATATCGAACAAATGGAGAGGCTTGCCTAACGGATGGAGAAGCTTGTTGAATGGATAGGGAGGCAGGGGAGAGTGTGTGGCTCAGCTAACAGAAATAAAACATGGTGGAGGAGAGCCACTGATCGAAGCTCACATCCACGAGCAACGTGGACAAACGAAACAAGCAGACGACTGTGCATTGACAGCTTGTAAACACACCACCTCCATCTTGGCTCTTTATGCATTCAGATTTATGCCTCGGGCAAAACGATCATTTGCTCAGCTGAAAGAGCCAGTGTACCTCAATTTATAAATGACTGACAGCTTTACACAGACTAAATCACGTGGTCATAATTTTTTTGAGAGTGGCTAAGAAGGGCCAAGCTTATTCATATCTGGGCCCCTTTTATAAACCCGCTGCTTGGGTTATTATATTTGCAAAATGGGTTTGCCTTTGGTTTACTTTGCTTTCTGCCACCGGGTCTGAGCAGCATGCCAGTGTCGTTTGGTAATTCTGTAACTGTTTTGGTTGCACTGCTTGAATGTCTTAGATTCTATTGCATGCATAAACAAAAGCTTGTGAAATCCAATAAAAAATACGAATGGTATAGTTAATATTTTTATATGCATGATTTATGCTCATGACAGAGCTTTAACAGGTAAGGGCCAAGGGTATCGGCACACAATAGAGTCGAATGTTACCTGAAAATCATATGAAAATCAGCCTCTTCCATCCGTCTCTCTTCCATTCGAGGTCAGCATGGAGCGATGGGCAGGAGACACTTTGAAGAAGATCTCCATCCATCACAGCCCACGGAGGTAATGGGCATCTCAGCAATACTAGTTAGGGCCTTTGGAGTGTGGAGAGCAGTAGGGAGGCCACGCGAAACATAAAGAGAACATGCAACCGCCACACACATGCACATACAACCAGTATAGGACAAACCATGCAAATATCACTGATATATTTCAACTTTCCCATCGAGACGTGACCAATTAAAAACACCTTTAAATACAAGAAGAGTGACGTTACAGTCAAACATCTCGTATCATTCATCATAACAGCCTTGTTCTGTGGAAACATCATACTACATTACCTTGCTTGCCACTTTCGCAGCTGGTCTGCCACCATTTTTGAACGAATGCAAATAACAATAACAATCAGTACTTTATTCATCCCCATGGGGAAATTTGCAGCCTTCACATTTTCCCATCTTGCTGTCCCAACGGTCAGTGAGTGTCTGACACTCCAGGAGCTATTCAGGTTAAGGACTTTACTCAAGGACCCAACAGCGATTTGGAAACTCTTGCTGGCTGTAGAACTCAAACCCGTGACCTTTTGATCACAGACACCTAACCCACGGAGCCACATCACTGCCCAAACAGCAAAGAACATTTTTACACTGCAAATGCAAAAATATTGATGTAAGTGTAAGTTTCTGATATTAATTTGATTGCGATTTTCTGGAAGGGCGGGGGGGGGTTGAACATTTGAAGCCACAGGAGGTGATGGAAAGGCCAGCTGGATGGCTTATATATTTAAACGATGGTCTGCAGAATGATAGCAGATGAGGTGGTGAGTCAGAGGGAGGAGGCAGATATAATCGCACCCCGATAACCATGTGCAATCTCAATAATGTTTAACATGGGTCAGATATAGACACGATGGGGCAGAGAGATATGACCACCAGCTGGCAGTGACAGAATCAGGCAGACGCTGACCTCTCTATGGGGGGGAAGCACTTCCAGATTGATTTTATGCACATTTTTGGTAAGTTTTTATTTCACTCTGGGATTCCTGTAAATGATTAGACTCGGTTTTCTTACTTACCAAAATGATACGAGTTATTATGATGTTTTATACTCACTGGTTTGACATTATTGGTTAATTAATAAACCTATATTACTGTGGGGGGATGGGGGAGTGATTGTAGCATGGAAAAGAGTTAATAAGGGCCAGGAGCAGATCCATTCAGCCAGAATAACACAGGTCATTGTGAATTCTCTTGACGTCTACAGAGTTAAACAGTGAGCGCTAATTAATTCTTTAGCTCCACTGAACTCCCAAAACAACAACAGTGTCTCATACAAAATAATTTGATTTGGGTCCTTAAAATAGACACTGGTTCTGAAGAATGGTTCTCTTAGTTAAGTCCCAGCTAAGTTCGGTGGTGTACGATGGGTAAACTTCAAGTTTCAAATATGTTAACATGGACAATCAGGACACGTAAAAAAGAGTCTTTAAAAAAGCACTTTGTAATTTTCCCTTAAGACACTCTTGGGAACAATGCATACATATATTTTTCTGTACATGGGTAGGCCACAGGCTACTTAGCAGAAGACGGACTCTTTTAAATAGTGTGCGTGGGAAGAAAACAAAATTAGTGGATGAGAATCTGAGGCAGCTTGGACGTGTGTGGGCCTCGCCATTGTCGGCACTTCGCAAACACCACGTCGTCAGGAAACCGGCTTCCCCGCCTTTGAAGCCAGCGCCGGTTTCCTGATGACGGGTCCCTTGCGCCCCCATCCCTATCCACCGGCAGTTCAGCCCGCCGCCCTAACACAAGACCGAAGAGGATCTTTGTCTACGCAGATGCGCCCCCGCTGGTTTTGTCCCCTCATGGCAGGTACCACCCCTGCCACCACCACCCCCCGCTAATCTGATGCGAGGAGAGGGGGGTCATTAAGTTAAGGGTGTGTGTGTCTGTCTGAGGGCTGAGGTATTCTGTGTAGGAATGCAAATATTTAGGTTGCCCCTGGTATGGAATGAAAATTACACACTGCAATCCAAATAGCTGCAGCACTATCCAGGTGACTGCGTTCTGTGCAGCACAAGTCCACGCGATAATTACACTGGAACATGACAAGCCGAGAGAGATGGACTCTTATTCAGCCATTCAGCTGTCTGCATACTGTTGACAGAGGAGAGGAGGGAGCAGATGAGGATACGTTTTGTTTCAGGGAATACTTCCTGTTTCAGGGTATTTCCTGTTGGAAATGTACTTGTAAAACAACCCAGATCACAATGAATGGGCAAAAAATGGGGGGTGGGTGGGCTTTATTATGGCTACCATCACCAGGTGAGCCCAGCGTGTTGTGAGGGGAGGCTTGGGCCATCATCACCCTCTGTACTCTACCAGCGTCACTACGGTCCTCAGCCAGGAACCTCTCCACAGCATCTGAACTTAATTACCCTGCTTTTCGGGGAAGTGGAATCATGGCATTTGGCATGTCATTGCTGTCATAAATGTCCTGTGCTCGTTCTCCTTCTGAAGTCCCATGGAGGACATTGATGGCATACTAATGTGAAATGGGAGTAGGTGGCCAGCCAGCTCGTGCTCAGCGTCTGAGCTTAGGATGCCACTACGCTTCCCAGTGGAGCCACGGTGTGCGGCCTTGGACTGTCCACCTCATGATGGATCCTTGTACCCAGATCTCCTGAGTACTTTGTTACACTCTCAGCCTCAATCAAAGCAAGTGGAGGGGAAAAAAGAGAGGGAAAAAGTGAGACTGTACCTGGACTGAGAAATGTTTACCAGAGGTTGCGATGGCCAGTGCTCTAAATGAACCCAGGGCCATGGTTACACTGCCCCCTGCTGACTGACAGGGAGCCTAACAGGCCTGATGGAGTGCTAATCCACCTTGTGGCTCTGGGGGCTGGGCGTGAGCATGCCACAGGTATACATGCATCGGGGAAAGCAGCATACATGTGTGGAGGAAGTGTGAAGTGTCCACTACACACCCATGACCCAGATCCTGTATTAGACGTACATGCAGAAGAGAGATAAGAATGTAAGCTATATCTGTCTGACTGTAGAAGCCAAAATGTCTGTATGTGCGTCTGTGTGGGGGAGGGAGTTCAGCCACATTCAGCTACACTGATGAAATACAACATTCTTCAAATTAATTAGTCCATGAGGACTACAAAACACAAAAAAGGGAGGTATTTTACATATCCTAAAACGTGCTTGTAAACTTGAGAGATTGAACGCTTCTCGTACCGGATTTAATAAACATAAAAAGGTTCAGTGGAGTTCTGATGCAGAGAGAGAGAGACAGACCACTGCTGACCCAATCAGCAGGTTTCTCTCCCACGTGCTGATTGCAGTGCTCATTCTCAGTCACATGATCGGAGAGGGGCAGGAAGGGGTTCACGTATAACCCAGCCCCCCCCATTCCACACGATGCAGTCGCGACTAAGTTCAACTGGGCATCGGTCCAGCAGACGCCACAAACTTAATCACCTCACATTAGAGACACATCTACAGACAGACTGGCCTATAATGATCAGCCGCGAACAAATGCGTGGCACCTGCATCCAGGAACATGCAGCAATGCGTGGCCTCGACGCTGGTGTAACCCGACACGCGGCAAACCATCTGTTTTTGGTGGCAGAAGCAGCAACATCCACAAACTAAAATGGTTCCCTCTGTGCTGTTTAAGGCAAAGGCCCGAGCGTGTGCACCCAAGTCCCCACAGGTGCAGACTGACGCAGAGCCCACCGCAAGTTTGCACCCAAGTGAGGAAGGTACTTGTTCGCCGTCTGCCACTCGACCCCAACCTTCTACGCTTCCTCAGAAGAAACCGCAAAGCCTTCAGAGAGAGGTGTGAGTCGGTGGCCATTTCTGCACACAGACCACCTGTTGGGTAACAGGAAGGCGCTGATCTAATGAGGCCCTGTCTATCCAAGACGTCTCTCATCAACCACCGATACTCCAATGACTGGGTCCTTTTGAAACAGAGATGTTGTTCTCAGTCACCTCTCAATTACCTTGCTGCGACCATGGGGAGGGGTTTCAACCTCACTGATTGTTCACTGCTATGTCACATTTTTGTCCAAAAGACTTAGGTCCATCTGTATCACTAGGACTGCTTATAACTCTAAATATAAGATAAATATTTCTTCTAAATAATATGCAAAATGTTGTTTCTGTAGGTAGTTCCCTACATGCCCCATATTTTTTGGGGGGGAGGGGTTGTTTTCTACTGCTTACTATGAAGGTGAGATGTTGTACGTGTTATTGGGTGCTCGTGGATTCAACCCAGAAGCGTTAGACTTCTGTTCAGTAGAGTCCGCCTCGGATAGCACGTCGAAAGTTGTGTGGTGGGATTCCTCCATCGATAATAATATCTAATACCAAAAAAGCTTCAGAATTTGTCCCAGGAGGACAAGCCAATGAGGCAGGAGTAGGTCAGACAATTGATCTAGTAAAGAGACACAAGACAGGCGGTGTAATTTTCACCCACTGGCTTTACGCTTTCTTGAGAAAGATATCCGTTTTGTGCTAGATTATTTATTTGGTAATTACCAAATGGTTCTATTTTCCTGGCAAGGAACACAAAAGCCTGCTACTCCACGAATGCAAAAGAATACTGACCTCACTAGCCGATCACACAGAGTCCAGTTATTCTGCGTTATTTCAGCTGAGAAATCAAAGAGTCATTAGCACACGATGCTGAAAAAAGATACCACCTCAGGTCATGTAATTCACACTTCAACGTCTTAGATTTAATTTCAGTTTCTATGTTGCCTATATTTCTTGAACAGAAGACCAAACAATTTTCGTCTGCCTACTGAGAGAAATGAAACATCAGAGCTTGTCACTGCTCAGGCAAAGGAAACGACTTCTTAGAAACGACAACCGTTGAAGATCTGTTTCTTTCTGTTTTAGATTATAGAGCTGATGAAATGCAAATTGAAATAGAAGACGGCAAAATGTGCACCTTGTGTCGGTGGTTACCGCGATGAGAGTGAACCCGTGTCGATAAACACCGAGGTACCGAAACCGAAATGCCGACACGCGCTCCTCACGCAGAAAGAGAGGCCCACTCATAAATGTGACTCAACCTGGAAATGGTGCTGTGTCTCCAGGATTTTAGTCTCTTTTGTGAGGGTTAAAGTGTTTCTCCTGAAGGGGAAATTCCAGGCAGGTAGACTGATAGCCACAGCAACTAGCCCTTGGAATCATGGTGCTACGGATAAGCACAATTCACACTGCATAATACTTTAAAACAAATCTATGGGCTAACTCCGTAACCATGGGTGTTTGTAAACATTCTGTAAAGCACAGTGTGCACAAACACAACCCCTGCTGACATATTTGAACTCCAGCGAAGTTCTACCCAACATTCCTAGCAAAGTGGAAATGCGAATCCGGTGAGTGACAAGCAGAGCGTAAGCCCTAAGCTAACTGTGTCCTCAAGCTTTGGCAGTAAAAGTCACCTGGGGGGGGGGGCTGACTATGGAAACAACAACTAAAAAGCCCCCCTGCCACGCTGTCAGGAACAACCCCCCACAGCCACGCAGAGAATGGCTGTGGTGTCAGGCTGTTTCGGACAAATAGGGGCGTTGCCGTGGACGTGGGTGGATTAGCGCCCACAAGGCTAACACAACACCATCAGCGGGTCCCAGCCCGAGGACCTCGCCACTGAGCCAGCCTACCACGGGGATTACAGAGATGCGTGTGGGACCGGATGCTGCCTCATGGCTATCTAGACGGCCGACGCACACAGACTTTACTGGCACACCAGTGCCGAGTTGAACCCGTGTGTCCTCATGAAAAGAGCACCACGGCAACACAAAGAGCAAAAATTCTAACAAAGTGTGGTACTGTTCAGTGAAACAATTCCATATAATAGATAGATTTCACTACCAGCTTAAGTAACTTCATGAGGTTGACATGCTTGGTTATACTGAATAGTAACTATAAACCCTGAACTACTATGAACTATGAACTACTTATTGCAAAATTTAAACTTAAACTGAAAAAAGTAGGGAAAGCCTCTGTGCCATACAGATGTGATCTCAATAGTATTCCTTATGAATACACAGTGGAAGTGACAAACAAATTCAAGGGATTAGATCTGATAGATAGAG
>JAACJT020003240.1:0-10266 GCA_009936485.2 Gymnarchus niloticus | reverse complement strand
GCTGAGGATGGAGCTGCCAGGCAAGAGGAAAAGAGGAAGGCCAAAGAGGAGGTTTATGGATGTAGTGAGAGAGGACACGTGGTTGGTGGGTGTGACAGAGCAGGATGCGGAGGACAGGAAGAGATGGTGAAGGTTGATCCGTTGTGGTGACCCCTGATGGGAACAGCTCAAAGGGAATGATGATACTGAGTTGAGTCATATCCACCTGGTCTACCCGCCTTGTCTTTTGGGGGCTATTGTATTATGACCACAATCTCATCTGTGTCCTGAAAAACCACAGGTTATGGTCATTGGAGCCGGTTTTTGTGGTCATCCCCGTTGAGCAGAGTGGCATCATGCGCTAAGCCAAAAGAAACAACTTGCACCGAAATGACGCAGGCCATGTGCAGGCTGAATCCAACTGCAAGGCTCACACCAGCTGTTGAGATGCCCACATTTCAGCCCAGAGAGAGTCGCATGTTTTTTGATGCGGCACAAGGAATAGCTCGTCACGCTAGAAGCACAGACACGCGATGCCCCTGCTGTGTGGATTTACGCATATGCTATTATGCTTTAGCAGACTTGCTCAGGCACCTTTCCTACAACCTTGGCCAACACTCTTTCATGACAAATTCCTACGTTAAGGGATATTTATGGACCCCAAGAACTACATGTCTTTGGACTGTGGGAGGAAAGTGGAGTACCAACGGGAAGCCCACAGCAGAACAGTGTGAACATACAAACCCTGTACACAAGCACTTGACTGAATGCAAACCCACATCCACTGCTAGGTGTAGTTACCCATTGAGCCCAATATAAATCTTGATTACAGCTAATTTGATTGATTATGAAATTTCATAACAATAAGACAACGACATACCTTTCTGAAGGCAGATTACGTTTGCCCCTGTCTCTGACAACCAATACATAAGGAGAAGCTAATTAATTGGATTCAATTGACTGATTTGTTTTAAAATGGACAGAAAATTATGCAGCTGATCCTGAAAAGCAATTACATTTACATGATTTAACACAACAGAAAAAGGCGATGTTTCCAGACAAACGGCACTCCACCCAAGGTGGAATCCGGCTGGAGTTCTGTTGATAGTCCTGGTAAATTTTACTTTGGATGTGTGGGAGGATTGCTGAGTTCCAGAGATGGTTTTTCCAGACGGCAGAATGAAGCAAATGCATCCATTAATATCTGCCAACCAGCACATCTGAATATTACAATCAGCACAGTTAATGTATTCCATAGTGGTTTTCTAACATCTGACTTTAATCCACACACATTCATTTTACAGACTTTGTTGTCTGATAGTTGCTCAGTGTACAGCTGCTATTCAGCAATCGATATTATGATTCTGATATTTGTTAATTATTCCAGTGCAACATGGACTTGCAATGTGAGATGCCAGAGAATGTATTCCTTTATTACAACAAGATGTCCATTAGCATTCGAAGGGCTGCTTTAACACTGACCTTTATAATCCCTGATAAACCTGAATATACAGTAAATTCCAAAGAAAATTAGTTAAAAAATCATTATTGTCACCACGACAATACAACTGTACACAAGAAAAATGTGGTAAATTGAAGCGAGACTTCCATCCCTGAGTTTTGCATCATTAGGCGATGCCTTTTATCGCAGGTTTCCATATCAGACTCTTAGACACTTAAGCTCACCATAAAGAGGAGGCCAAATGACATCCACCAATCCAATTTCACCCCATGTGTTACATGATGCCATGCAGGCGAGCAGCCTCTACAATCATGTTAACTCTCGCTTACTCTTCTGATTATCCTACACATTATTCTGCTGCTGCAGAACTCCCAGACACAATCAAGTGATGACACAGGCAAGATTCAAACTGATCAGAGCTGCCAGGAGCAGCAAGCTCTGGGGAAGAGCATTTCAACAGGAGCAGTATTAAAATAACCTTACAATGTTCACTCGCTAACCAGGGATTTCATACAATGCTCCACCTGGCAGCTCACAATTCCCCACTATCGTGCAGATCTAAGGGGACCTGTGATGTGCTTTCTTAAAGAGCCTGAATTTAATGAAATAGCCCAAACTGACCATAATATGGTTACACTTTGGTCACAGAGGATTTTAAAACGTAATGAGGTTGTTTCAGTGCAGAATTTGTAACATGTATGGTGTCAAAATGTTTTTTTTTTTCAATCCCTGAATTGCATAGTGAAATGGGACAGAATCATAAGGGAAGACCTTATGAATTCCATGACTTAAGAATGTTTTCTGTGGTTCAATTGTTTAATGTATAGTTAACATTAACTGATGAAAAGGCTCGTTTGCCAGTGACAATCAGGTGAATAGCTGGTGCCAGAAGAGGTTGTCATTTGTCTGTGGTTCGGCTCATTTAGTTAAAGAATTCAACCTTGCCCCTTTTCAAATGACGAACATTTCTGTGGTGTGAACAGCCGCCGTGAGAAACAGGATGTCTGCGATCTTCTCCGGTTTACGTTTTGACCGTTTTCACCTTTGTTTGTGTCCTCTACCACTGTACATTCTAAAATATTAATGGAAACAAGTCCGATTGACCGTAAAACGTAAAAATGTCTGGAGCTCTCATTTAGGTTTGCTTGGACCAGGAGGGGATTGAATTGTTTGGCTCGGTTTCATGGATGTTTTTATGAGATGCTGTTTTCTTTTTATGATATTCTTCAAATAAATATGCTATTATCAGAACAGTTTACATTTAGCTGATTTTGATTTCTCTTTTTTTCACATCTGTAATTCTTCAAATTTTTCTAATATGCATATTATTTAGCAGAAGTACAGTATTTACATGCAATTCAAATGTCATGTTTTATGTACAGAAGCTTTATCAAGTGTAGTCTGTAAAAAAAAAAACAGTTATTACATTCAGCAATGCAGCAGGTGAGTGAGGTGCCTCACCACCTTCCAGTTGGAGGGTTTCATGTTTGCATCCGCTCCCTGTTGCTTTAATGCATGTGCTGCGCATTGCAGCTGCATTCCAGAGTCCACCGAGCTGTTCCTTTCCCGTCCAGGTGTATGACTGTACTTTGTTTCAAAGGTCTGCTACTGGATTACCTTAGAGCTGACTTGGTTGGGTATCAATTTCAAGTAATGGAGTTCAAGTTGGGTAGTACCTGACAGAACCTGACAATTCAAAACAAAATCATTTAAATTGAATTTATGGCCTATATTCTATATAATACTGCCAACCCCCTCCCCTCCCCCCAGCCCAGCAAAAGTCATCACTCTAGCTCTGGCATTCATTGGGCAGATGGGACGTGTTACATGGGTATGGACAGCCACCTCAGGGGTGTTTCATGCTATAGCATTCACAGCAAAAATAACTTCATGTACCCCTTCTGTTGACCTTTGTCCCTATTTTCCCCTTTCGTGAGTTGCATGAGTCTCTCAGATGGCTGAACACTGAGTACGATATTTAGATGCTATGCTTATCCATCCTTTTCCCGAATTTGCTGAAAGGTCACAGTGATCCTAGGGTCAATCTGATGAAGCAGAAGGCTCAAGGCACGGATCCACTGCCTGGACTGGATGCCAATCCATTATGAGTCATACATGCTAACTAAAGATTTCTGAGACTCAAGTTCAGATCCTAGTGCACACTGGAAAAATATTAACTTCAATGCAGAATGCATTCGCTGCATATTCTGCCAATCATAAATCCAGATTCCAGTCTGCTTTCCTCAAAACGAACTTGTCTGATGAAATTCACATTTCTCTGCCTTGACATAAAGCAGATGACCTGGAAACTCTACTCCAATACTTGATTTCTGTGGTAAAAGTGCCCAGTTTTATCACTGAAGTTGATAACTAGATCATCGGTGTACACAATCATAAACTGTTTATCATACTAAAAAAAAATCTCATTCACGAAAGACTGAAAGATGGAATGAGCATTCGCAAGACCATATGGCATAACAATATATCGATAGGGCCCCTGGTGGCAATTAATGCAATCTTCCAATCATCTCCTCTAATATGCGTAGGCCTAGCATAGTGAAAAGAGTCAAACTTGTTCTAGTACAATTTGGATCAGTGGGAACGGGTATTTGAATTTGAAAATGGTCTCATTCAAAGCTGTAGAGTACTGTAGATACAGGGACACGGGACACCATACTTCTTCTAGAGACTTTGATTATGTAGAGGGCCTGGTTGTGCAAAATTCAGAATCTTTGAATTGTGTCCCATTCTACGTGTACTAGCATTTCAGAGGAGTCTACAGTAGTTTTCCTGGTGAGTGTCTGTGGGCTGTCAGATGGTTAGGGTGGTGATAGAATGTTAGTGTTATGACTGTATCCCGACATATCTGTGGGGTATGAGTCGATGTTTTATTTTTTTTGTCATTGTTTGCCGGTTAAATTTATATTTTAACATTATAAGCAATTTAAAGTATACATTGCAAAAAGAATTACTTTATTTAGCTGTCTGACATAATGCCCTTACATATCAATTTTAAAACCATTCAAAATAAATCCCCACTGACATGTGGCACACGTGAGTTTGGATAGCAAGTTCACAATTAAGAGAGGCTTTAATAATATATACACACCGTAAAAGTACACCATACTGATTAATCCGGAAAGGCAGGCATAAAGAAGCTCGCTTTCCTCACTCGAGATGATGCTCAGCTCATGCTGATTATCAAAACACTGCCCGAGGGTCCCCCAGACACACATATACTAAGATTGTAATCAGAGAACAGCCACTCGCTGTAGTGCTTCCTGCTTTCATTAGGCCATGATGCAGCTGACCTTTCCCAGAAGGCATTGTGCCAAAAAAAGGCAATGACAAATTTTTATTTTTACCCCAGACATCCAATCTGTAACTGACGTCACAGTTCAGATTTAATGGTTTGAAATTAAAGAGTGGAAGAAATCTGTGAGGATCATTCCATTTTTTCTTATTGGTTTTCTGATCCTAGCCAGATTGTGTAGCCTGGAGTTGACAGGAGTAAATGTTACAGGCCAGTTTAGGCAGGGTTTTTCAGCTCGTGTCATTTTTTAGAGAATAGTAATTACAGGAGTCACTGGAGAAGATGCTAATGTTGGGAAAGGTTGAAGGCAAAAGGAGGAGGGGACGGAAGAAGATGACATGGATGGACAGTGTGGTGGAGACAATGAACATGAGTTTAGGCAGGCTTCGAGAGGCGGTGGAGGACAGGGCGGCCTGGCGTGCTGTGGTCCATGGAGTCACGAAGAGTCGGACACGACTGCGTGACTAAACCACAACAATTACAGTAGTCCATTCCAATCTCAAAATAACTCAATACCAACACTACAACAGATTAAATGAGTAACCAACTATCTGACGTTGTTTCATAACTGAAAGACTTTCTCAATTCAGTCAAGGAATGCTTAGCACAATAGCATTGTTATTATTAGTTTATCAATAACTTAGACTTAATCAAAGATATTGATCCATGCTGACAAGTGGAAGACTGTGAACAGCAAAATCTCAAGTAATGTAGTTCATAGAAAGGCAGTTATGCATCAGACTTGGTACATTTGGATCTCCAATACAGGAGGTTAAGAGGAATACGTTTTATAAGTAATAATAAATATCATGCATTGCAGTTGTTTTTGTTGAATTAAAATGTATAGGACCCCTGTCATTTATAGTGAAATATGTTTCTTGGTTCCAACATTTTGTATAGATTTTTAGATAATGAAGTGTAGTATTATTGTGTGTGTATAGGTGCGTGTGTGTATAGGTGCGTGTGTGTGTGTGTGTGTGTGTGTGCGTGTGTGTGCGCGTGTGTGTGTGCGCGTGCGCGCGCGCGCGCGCGTGCGTGTGTGTGTGTGTGTGTGTGTGTGTGTGCGTGTGTGTGTGTACTTTGTTTATATTACATTGTGGGGACAAAATGTCCCCAGGAAGTAATGAAAAGTTTTAATTTTACCTTGTGGGGACATTTGTTGTGTCCCCACAAGTGAAAACTTGATTTTATAAAATCCTGTGAACACAATTAAAAAAGAAATTATAAGGATGAGAAATTTTAAGATGGATGGATGGATAATGAAGTTTAATGAAATCTAATTTCTTTCTTTTTCGTTCTTTTTAAAAACAAGGCCTTCCTGTAATGAGAAAGGCAGTGGGAGATCTCTAATGACAGCTAGTTAGGACAAGTATGAAAGATTGTTAGAAGCTAAGGGGGAAGCTGGCAGCCTGTGTCACAGCATGGACCCCATCCTGAAAGCAATCTGGTGAAGTGTGGAGCCTCACAGAGACTCTGTATCAAAACGATTATGAGACACTCATCCCAAGTGGGGATTCAGGCACTGTTTTCCTGCCACAACCTGTTGTGAGTAAAGAATTCACTCGCCCTACATACCATGGGAGACAATGTGGTTCTCAAGGAGCCAGATGAATTGAAGCTTATCTCCTGAGGGAAGTGACCAAGAGAAGACGGTGAGTCTGTGTTCCCTGGAAACATCGACAATAGGCAGAGGTCCACTGATGCCGTCGATTACCTTCAAGGAGGGGCCACAACAAGAAAAGAGCTTTGCTGGAGGACAGCAGAACATCAGCCCAGCAAACAGGGAATGTTTCAGGAACGTTAAGAACGTAATGAGGACGTTATTGGACGTTGTAGGAACGTTCCCTGTTTGCTGATAATATGCCTAGATATCCTTTTCAATACAATTATGAGGATGCCACAGTGGATGTATACCAGCAATGACCTCATGGATGATGTGAGATGTGTTTTCCAGAAATTAAACCTGTTTTGATGAGCATTCCATTAGCCTTTGCTATAAATTACATAAACTGTATAAATTAGGTTTCAAGATTACACACGTTTTAGAAATGCATTAAAACAGGACAAACTGTACTTATGTGCAGAACAACAAGACTTAAAACAGCAGCTATTGCGCACATGGCAGTCATAAATGTAGTATAAACCACAGTCCAAAAACATATGCATTGGTGTACTGATGATTCTGAACCACGATGTTCAGTAAGGGGTGGAAATACACATACTGAGAGTATAACAATTATTTTGACAGTCCGAGACAACATAAGCAGATATCAGGAGCCTCTCACATATCCAGATACGATCTAAGGGTGCAAACTGAGGCCAGACAGACCATTTATATTTTCCTGGAACATACCTTTCCCTTGCAATGAAAGATCAGTAGCGTGAAGAAAGGCAGATATATGAAGAGCGGCCAATTGGTGGCACAGGCAGAAGCGTCAATCGGCATGAAAATGTTTGTGAATGGACATACTACTGCTAGGATAAAGCTACGACTGGATTGGTTAAGCGATACCATCTGATAGTGAAAGACCTAAAACTTAGGTTATATCACTCATGACGTGTATCAGAAAAAGCAGACGAAAGATTATTTAGCAAAAATTTTGGATATATGTGGCTATTTAGGCAGTAGAATTTGCAAATGCTGGAGTCTGTTTTTTGTGGATGATTGTGTGTGTGTGTGTGTGTGTGTGTGTGGCGTTGTTCTCCACAGGGTTCCTTGGGATACTCCAGTTTCCTCCCATTGTCCAAAAATGGAGTCAGGTAAATCGATGTGTCTACACAACCATAGCAATGAGGACCTCCCCGTCTTCTGTTGGCCCTTAATGTCATTGGTTAACTGGCATCACCTGAGGGTGAGTGCCACTGATGTGTCCACTCAGGTGTGCCTGCAAGGCTGTGGCCTCGCCAGCTCATTGCTAAAGGTAACTTCTTAACCTCTTACAAAACAGGTTAGATCATTCTGGGGTATAAAACCAAAACTGAAGAAGCTGTTTAGAAGCAGTCACAATAATGCAAATATAGCAAAAAATACTGCTTTCTCAGTAGGGCAGTCAAATTATCGATTGTATATATGTACCTGCAAAAATAGAATATGCACATTGTATATGTTAATATTCATATCATATTCAGATATCGTGTAGTATGTGTGAATTTCCATCAGAGAGGTGGTTCTGCAGGTAATTATCTGCCATTTTTCTCTGGTCAGAGGGTGCTTGTGATGCCTCGAGGTAAGTTTGACATTGAGAATCAAAGAGAATTGCTGCTTTCTGAATCAGGTCTTTTCTTTATCAAAAAATGCCTCCCTGCCCCAGTCTGGAACACTGTCACATGGTTACTTTCAGCTTCCAAGCTACACAGGCACTATTCTCTTCCAGGGAAAAAAATCCATAACACGTCTTATCATGGCCAGTGGAGATGAGGATAAGGCACGGCACGCAGGCACAACTGCCAAGTTCCAATTATAAGGCGAGGCGTATAGAGGACGTTCGGTCATTTCCAGGAAATATCACCTGAGCTGTCTCAGTTAGCTCCCGTTAGCACGCTTCCCAAAGCGGCTGCAATAGAGCTTCACTTCCTGTGCGACCGTCCTTCATGGGTCAGCGCCGAGCGTCCTTTCGAAGATTGAGTGTTGTAACTTTACCGAGGCATCATTTGCTGACAATGGCTTTGCTATATATTGCGGTGCTGACCCACAGTGTCCAGGGATGCTGTACGAGAGATGGAATGTCTACTGATTACCAGCCATACATACAAAGGGCAGCCCGAATGCCAGCTGAAAATAGGATAAATGTGGTGTGCGAGGCCAGGAAAAAGCAACACCTTGAGAAGGTCAGACAAGGTGGTAGCCATGAATGCGGTCAGATCACAGCAAGTCTTACAGCCACAAACTGCAGAATCTTTTCATCATTTCAGACATTTTGGGCCGATAGGAAAACAATTTTGTCCAACTACTCCAGCCTCGAAGGCTGCAGGACGTATTTTGATGTTTAACCTCAGTAACTTAAAAGGGGGCACATTTAACAGATAGTTTTCTTATTATTTCTCATTTAAACAATTCAAAACTCAAGTGTGTCCAGTTCTTTGTGGACTGGAATCTGAACAAAGAATATTTGAGTGAGTTTTGGGATATGTATATACGCATTATCAGAAGATGAGGGTACAAGGAAAACTAATGTTCCCTGAACACCAAATCAATTTGCTTGCAATAAGAGCTATGTGGAATTATGTTTAGAAATTACTTACATTGCAGAGGAAATATACAGTAGGTATTGATGCAGGATGTGATGTCAGACATGTAGAGTGAAAGGTTATTATATAGTTAAAAGAATAGTAGATTAAATCCGCAGCCAGAATGTAAAGGGTAGATGAATTGTGTTTCTGGCATGTGTCTCTCAGATTACAGGGCAAGACGAGGAACTCAATGGGAGAGAAGGCATGAACAGTATTACGGGGATTAGGGCACAAACGGACAAGACTAGGGAACAAGAACAAGGAACATTACTGAGGGTCGCACAAATAAACACATGGCAAAGACAAGAACAGAGAGGCATACTTAAATAGCAAGAGACACAGGTGGAACACGAGGGCAATCAGGGCAAGTGCAGTTGTCATAAATGAGGAAACAGTGGGCAAACAGGAAACCCCAGTCAGGACTGCGGGAACCCAGAGCAGCAGTGTGGTGGTGAAGTTTTGAGATGTATAGCTGTGTTGATTACTCATGATTCCTCCGATGATCTTCTTGTGACCCTGTGTGACCATTTACTCATTCCGCACATTTGCACTTTTGTGCACCTATTTTAATTTGTATATTATTATAGAGTAATTCTCTTATCCATATAAGTTGATTGCATTAAATACAACACTAATTTCTGAATGGTTGGCACAAACATGGAGAGGAATTCCATCAAGTTACACCACCGACGTAAACAATTAAGACACTAATAAATGAGTAATCAAATAAATCACAACATCAATAAAACAAATTAAAATACCTGATCTGTCAGAAAGATGTCCATGAAAAATGATGAAGACATGAGTCACTGTGTGCAGACATAACACCAGAGAAATGTCAAACAGCTGGGTTGTTTTCAGCGAGGGAGTAGGTTTCTTCCATATCTCCTCACGATGAGACCCCAGGGGGATTCCCTCTCATGTTTGTTCTGTGGACTTTGATACATGGACATGTTCAGAGATGGATTCAGTGGAAAGAGCTCCTCCACCAGTATTTGATAACACCATTTCATCTGCCAAGTGGGCTTCGGGCTTTATGGTCAGAGAACCAGCACAAGGCTTCCAGGGCTTAGAGTTAACTTCAGTAGGTTGAATACCAATCCATTATACTAGCTGGACTGGAAATAGAATATTCAAAAGTAATAATATTTTAATGTAATTGTGGTGGAAAAACAGTCAACTCGGAGTCTAGAGACAGCAAATATCTTTATTACCTAGGTTATTCAGTGCACAGAATAAGCCGAGACAAGAGGAGTCCCCCCTCGACACCCTCAAGTCTGAC
>JAACJT020003239.1:0-10268 GCA_009936485.2 Gymnarchus niloticus | reverse complement strand
TGCTTCTTGACTCGCATACAGGTTCCTTAGGAGAGAGATAAGATGGTCTGGGACTCCCATCTCTTTAAGAACTTGCCTACCCTCACTGCCACTCTGCTAACCTTCCTCCTCTCCTCCTGCCTCCGGACATGCCTTCCCCCCTCCTTCCTCTTCGGCTCCTTCTTCTTCAGCCAACAGTAGCCCACTTTCCACCAGCACCCTGTTGGCTGACAACACTAGTGGCGGTCATTGTTAACCCGGGCCTCGACCAATTCGGTATGGAAATCTGTTTTGTTGTCCGCATATATGATTTGGGAAAAATTTTACACCAGATGCCCTTCCTGATGTAACCCTCCCCATTTATCCGAGCTTGGGACTGGCACAGAGAAAGACATAATGCATTCCCCAGTGGCTGGGTTAAAAGTGAACAGAATAATAAATGCAGCAAATCAAACGCAGAGTGCTCAAAATTAATCTCTCAGCCGTCAGTGGTTCCAGGCTAAAAGTCCCATTTTTTTTTGTAAATATATAAATTTTGTTATTGACGTTTTTGTCCTTGTCTGTGCCCATATATATGCAGCATATACTGTATGGTGTTTTATAAGAAAAAAAAAAATGTGATAAAGAATTTTTTGGTTGTTGTTTTATTTTTATTGCAATGTACTGCAAATGTACTGTATATGTAATTTATAGAACTTGGATGTAATACATTTGATTTTTGCTTTTTTAGACCATTCTCCAAGTGTCGCATTGAATACTTTTACACCAGACATTTTTAATATTACGTACCATATCAGGAGACAAACACCAAAGTTGCGGTTGCAACTCCCTTTGGGAGTTGCATTTATTGATGGGTACAGCAGGACACAGCAGCACATACAGGGCAGGTGGAGCAGGACATAACCAAGTGAGGTCACATGGTCCTGGGGCGGGGGTCATTCCTCATGCCAGCTGGCAGTCTCCCTCAACAACTCCACTGCCCATTCTGCCCCAGTGGCTTGTCCTGCAATCGGCCCATAAGTCCTTTCTCTTCCTCCCTGGCTTTCTCCTGCTCCTTTATGCCCCGGAGGAGCTAACAGCCAATGGGTGCCAGCTGTGGCTCCTCCCACATTCCACCCAGATTGTGTGGAATGCAGGCCCCAATTAAGGGGAGCCATGGGCTCTGGAGCTGAGGATTGGGTGATGAGGAGGCGTGGCACCCCCAGATTGTCACAACCATAATTAATAATATTTAAGAAAAATCCATTATATTGGAAGTAAATATTTGTATGGATTGTTATAATGTTAATGTGTTGATTTCTAAAGGAAATCTATTTGTTGTACATATGTACACATTTGGTGTATTTTTTGTTATCTTAAATTACAGTAACATTGCACCACAGTGCCCCATATTTTATGGGGTGTTGTGGTACTTCGATTTTATACAGTAATATTTATGTATCGTGGCTAGCAATATACTTTTTCTGATGCTTTTTGTGTTCATAGATATACAGTACTGTGGAAAAGTCTTAGGAAGTTCAAGAAAATGTTTAAGGCCATTTATCTGGGCAGTAATTGTATTTTTGCTAAGAGAAACAAAACACAATTTAACGTTTGGATATATATGAATAAAGAGTAATAGAAAAACTAGTAAAAATAATTTGTGCTGTTCTCTAAAATATTACCGATATCTGGTTGGATGGCTCGAACAGCATAACTTTGGTTCCCAAACCTCTCCTTGAAAGAACCTCAGCCATTCTATGTATTTCTTAATTTTCACCACCAGCTAAGTTAACTTGTACACTTAACTAGCTAATTCACATTATGAGGTCTTAATTAATCAGACAAGGTGCACTCCTAGTTGATCTCTTTACGTACATGGGTATGTTGGATAATAACTGTATATTCTGGGGTGAAATGAAGAGATGTTTAAAAATATGTAAACTGACACACTTTGACCAACCTGAAGTCATAGTTTTACACCAACATGAAGATGATTTAAACATGATCGTCACTGCCTGCCTAAGACTTTTGCACAGTACTATATAAACCCAGATAAAGTAAGCTGCTTTGGACAAAAATGTGAAAGTAGTGCTTTATTCTTGCAATTTAAAAAAAAGAAATGTGTTTTTTGCCATCATTGGCAACCTTGCCTTTCAAAAAACTATAATTTTATGTTGTTCTTTGACTATTTATATAAATTAATAAAATACATGACTAATGATTTGTACAATGTGAGAAACAGAATATTTGTGAAATTAAATATTCAAATGAAGGAAAACTTCTTGAACCAAGTCAGCAAACTCAGCCTTGGTGTAATAACATGAGGAAATTAGACTGCTTGTTATAACTTAGCAATAAACTGTGAAGTGCAATTAAGGTTCTACTTGTCTGTTTGGTGAATTGCTGCTTTTAAAATTATATTTATGCATTTATTACACTGTATTTATGTTACCTAAAGGCACTGCCTTATCGTACAGCCACAGCAGTACGTTTGCATGCATGTTTGACTTGAATAATGGTATCACCCATCACATACAGTATGTTTCAGCATATCTGCCTCTAGTCAAACTGGTTTCCTCACCTGAGTTTTCATGTAATAGGAAGTAAACATTGATTGTTGTTAAATATTTCTCCCTTGTGTTTTATCAGAATACAAATTTACATTTATTGAGCAACCTGTGTATATAGATCCCGCGATCCATCTTCTATCCAATTATCCTGTTCAGGGTAATGGAGAGAACATGGAGTCTATCCCAGAGAGCGCAGGGCACAATGCTGGGGTGTACCCTGGACAGAATACCAGTCCATCGCAGGATGCATGTAAAGAATTACTATGGGCAATTCAGAGACCCCAACTGGCCTGAAGGAAATATGTGAGAGAGAGTGGAGACGGGATTTGAGACCCCAACATGTGAAGCAACACTGTTAGTCATGGGGCCCCCATGTCCCCCTGTGAGTGTACAGTATATGCATGTTTTGCAGTCAGTTGCGTTCCATGACCACAGTTTTGCCATATTTGTTATTGCTTATTTAAACTTGTTTAGATTACTGTGATAAAAATATGATGGACATGCACTCATCTCTTTGTTTTTCAGCCCCAGGAGAAGGAAACATTATTAGCTATATCTGATTTTATCTGATTGCTGTTTTCCTTAAGTTTGTGTGTGCCTCCTCCCAGTACTTCGATTTCACAGAACAAAAATTTAGGCTTAAGTGAGTAGCTGTCAAAACACTGCCCATTTGGTGTTTCGTCCCATAGTCCAAAGACAGGCAGTAAGGCTAATTAATGTCTTTGAATTGCCTGTAGGCTGTAGGTCCCCCTGCAAACCTGACCAGGATGGATGGATGGATGGAAGGATGGAATGTTATAAGCATAAGAATCAAGGAGCTATGATGTCTATGTGAAATGTAACTGTTTTGCTGTTTGTCTAAGGCAAGACAAGATGACAAATCTCCTCTTGGTTTGTAAACAATGGGTAAAATGTTTTAAATGTAGTTGAACGAACCACTCTGGTAAAGGGGATTAAATGTGAAGGGTACATGTAGTATATGAATGATGCCGACTTTGACACAGTGAACTTGAATTGCTTGACTTTATATGGAGTTCAAAGCACTCTGGTGATTTCATTTTAGAGGCGTGTGGTGGACTGTCATGTCACCTCAGGCTTGGTGAGCAAATGGAGCAGCACATCCTCTCATGTGGAGCTCTGGTTTCCCATCGAATCTAACAGCATTTCTCTTTTGTAGAAATTGCTGTGGGGAGCCTGTTTGATATTACTTAGTTTGCTCGTTACAATCTGTGCCAGCCCAAACCTACTGGAAGGCATCTCTGACACACATTAGTCCAGAGAAGGCAATTTGTGAAGAGGAGCAGAGACAAGTAGAAACACAGGGCTAGGATAAGGTGTTTCCACATTTTGGTAGCTGTGATACCATTCTAACATGTGTGATACCTGTATGGTGCAAGGAATGGGGTTCCAAAACTGCTCCCGTTTGAACAGATAAAAGATCTCTAATGGAAATAATATTAGAAATCCTGCGGGTCTGTGTTTTATTATAAAGATATACACTTCTCGCACTACTGAATACTGGCAACCATTGAGTATCTAACAGGTTTTCATGACACTAACTGAAACATCTTGGTTGATTTAACCTACTATCTCCTTCAGCCCTAATCCTGCCTGAGGCAGAATACGGCAAATAATGTTCTGTTGCTGAAAGCGCCTGGTCAATTGCTTAAGACATAAAGCATCTCTGCCTGAGGGGGAGTAGGTCCCTAGATAAGTCAAACAGAATATCTGCATTACCATTCCTAAATTTTAAACATTTCCTCTCCGTAGTCTCTTAGCTTTGGTGGTGACCCTTCTTTGCTATGAAACCTTTGACCTCCTTTGCTGTGGGTTTGTATTTTACTTCTTGACTCTGAAAATATGTGCTGCATTCTAAATTAATGTTTTCCAAAGCACAAGTGAAGTGAGGAAAGGGGGAAAAAAAAAATGTGGAAGTGACGTTGCGCGAGACCGTGCTCAGTTGTCAGTGAGGGAGGAAAAAATACAAAAAGGGGCAGGTTCTGGGTCGGGCCAGGGCAGTGGGGGTTGGTTCCAGATGGCTTAGGGATGGTGTCAAGAGGTTAGCTACAGTATGTGAGACTGCATGCAAGGGAGTAGGGAGATGGTCGGTTGCTGATTTGTCATGACTATGAAATATGATTCAATCAAGCTCTGCAAACTTAAGGTCTTTTCTCTATTGCCCCAATTTAGTCTTTCTTTTGGCTGCCCAGGATGAAGGTAATTTCTGGGTTTCAGCTGTGCCTGGTTGCATGTACTGCTATGCTGCTTGGGAAAGCAAGAAGCAATTAGCGTCGCCAGATGAGGAAATGACACATTGGTGGTCGGGTGTTACTGAGCCCACCCAACCAACACAGTCTCCCCCCCCCCAAGTGTCACGCTGCAGTGCGTGCCAGGGCAGCAGGAGCAACAGACATGTGCTGCACCCACCAGTAAGGACGGGTGGGCATCATCCTGTCCTGGTTGGCAAGAAGCCACTGGGTGAAGCAGGCATTAGTGTCCATTGCCATGGCCACCTATTGGACAGGGGCATGGAACATGCAGAGGTTGAAACGATGTCCCAGGAGGTAATACTGCAGCCCCCTTAGCTCTCAAGAAAATTGTCAGGGCTTACTACTCCATGAGGTTACACCAGCTCTGCCGAGGATAGCTTTTTGAAGATATAAAGCACTGACTCTTCTTCACTTTCAAATTCCTAGGCAAGATTGACTCCCAACCCTGTTTTGAATGTATGCACATAAACACAAAGGGATTGTGGGAAGAGAGTGGGGCGGTATGCAGGACTGGGTGTGAGGTGAGGATGACTTTCACCATTTGGAAGACCTGGTTGGTAGCCTCTGACTATTGCACCTACTCTGGCTAGCCTTTCTGAGTTAGGTCCATCAGAGTGGCAGCTGCTGAGGATAAGTAGGAAATAATGTAGTGGTAATAGTCAGCTAACCCCATGTAAGCCCATACTTGGGTTTTGGTGGTCAGAGGTGGAAATTTATAGATGGCCACTGTCCTGATTTCCAGGGGGTGGAGAAACCCACAACCCCCATCAGGAATTCAAGGTATTTGGCCTCTGTAAGTCCCAGGTGGCAAGTGGGTGGGTTGGCAGTCTTGTCCACTCAATGGATGGTTTCCTGTTGGGGACTCAGCACAATATCCATTAGACAATGGAAAATTACAGGTGTCCCCTGGACAGTGAAGGGAAGATCCTGTACTGTCAGAAACATCCTGTTCCAGCATAACATTGAGACCAACCCCAACATGGTTATCTGGATGAAGCCCTATTGGATCTCAGAGGCTCAGTGGAGAATGATGTAGAAGGAGGTAAAGAAGATGAAGTATCTAGGTGTTATCAAGGAGTCCCAGAGCCCCTTTTCGTTCGTTGTCATTGTTTTGATCCCCAAGACCGATGGTGCCCCGCAGTTATGTAATGACTTCCAGAAACTAAACAAGGTTTCTAATTTCAATGAGTAACCTATATCCCATGTGGATGAGTTCATTAGAAGACTAGGTAAGGCATGGTTCATACTCACCCTCAACCTTAAAAAATGATACTGGCAGGTACGTCTTGCAGCCATGACAAAGGAGAAGACAGCCTTCTGGGTGGGGCGGGGTGGGTGGGCACTGGTGGGGGGGGTTTCTTTTCTGTTTATCTTATGTAAAATGCCTTACTAGGTTACCTTTTGTACATCTCACTTGTACATTTCAGTAAAAATTGATTACAAAAAAAGAGAAGACAGCCTTCATAGCAGTTCAGGTGCTCTGGTGGTCCAGCGGTAGGGCTTCTGTAGATGGGGTGGATCCGGTGGTAAAGGAACCAAAATTTCTGGACACAGGGTCTTAAACCCCAGCTAGTCCCACCTGAAGAGCAGGGGAACTGACAGCTGGGGCATGACACAGACCACCACTGGCAAGCTGCAGTAAGGCGCAGATATGTGGATGGTTGATGCAGCGACATGATCTACATCCCTGTAGATGCATGTGATGAGGAAACTTCCCCACATTGAATTCCCTGCAAGGGCAGAGGGTCAGCTGAGGGATAACGTGCCTGCACTGTAAACAAGGGCTTGTGCCAAACACCCTTGGACCTTCACGGGGGGGACACTAGCAATGCCGGCCCCCTCTGGTGAATGCTGTATCCAGCCCTCGGGGCCCTGGGTTGGTGGACGTAACGGGCCGTTCAGGGCCATGGAGCACCTGGCATTTAATCTACGTGGTGGAATTGTACTCCCGGCAAGTGGGTTCAACCATGAGGGGGGTGGCGGCCAGCCCCCCGTTTGCCTCGGCCACCATCCTTCAGCAGTGATAGGGTGGTTATGACCCTCTCTGTGGCACAGGTCATTTCAGTGGACTCAAGTTAGCCTGGAAAACTTTGGAGATGGCCTGAAAGAACTTTTCCATGACCCCCTGTTCGATCACTTGTTGGCCTGTACAATGTTTAGGAGTGAGCCACTGTAGGCTCCGGAGCAGGCTTCAAATGGGCTGATAGGTTTGCTCTTGGAAGTGGAGACCGGATGCAAAAGGGGTCAGTCTCACACAGTCCATGACCTCAGCCCTGAGGTTTTACTCATCCAGTAGCAGGCAGGGCAGGGCATCGTATGGTGCCTGTGCTTCCCCTGTCAGAAACTGGACCACGAGTCAGGCCTGCTCCCTGTGGGGCAGAGCTCCTTCTCTGTGATCCTTTCAAAGGTGACCCAGTAGGGCCTTGATATCATCATGCTCAGTCAGCTCTGGGATGACCAGGGGAGTGACAAAACGGCTGTCTGTGGTGGCAGCTGGGGCTGCTGCCAGGGTCTGGAGATGCTGAGCTATTATCCTCTTCCTGGTGACAATTTCCTGTTCCTGTTTCTGTACCATCTTTTGCAGTGCATCAGCCAGAGAGTGAGCTTCAGGTTGGGGTACAGTCATTAAACTGTCTAGGTTTGCCCCAACTTTTGAGATCCTTAAAAGTAGATTGAATACTTCACTATTCTCATGAGCCTATGACTAGCCTTCATTTTAATTCATTTAACTTTTCCTATCTTAATTTGACTTTTAATATTTCTTTCATGTTTCTTATTTTTTATTTCTATTCTTGTAAACTTTGTATTTTAATTTTCTTATGCTTTTCTATTGTTGTCTCTGTAAAACACTTTGAATTGCCTCTGTGTATGAAATGTCTAATGTAAACAAATTTGCCTTTCTTTGCCTAGGTCCAATAGACTACACACATTCTCCACCAATGTTATCAGAGCAGGATGCGGACAACTTGTGCAGGTGTACAATACCCCCAATAAGGTGTCTTTATTTAAGCTCTGTGCCTGGCTCCACATATGCCTGTGCTGCTCACAAATATAACCAGTGAGTACAGTCGCTGACTGTGGTGCTGATACTTTTGCGGTTGGGTGTCATTGCACTTGCCGAACTGCCTCAAGATCAATACATGCTTTTTTGATTACAACAAAGCTATTGATTTCATAGTGTCAAACCATGGAATGTTCTCAGGAAAATGCACATAAAAGAATATCTTATGATCCAGGGTGTAACACTACCCCCCTCTCAGTGGTTGGCCCTTGAAGCCTTAGGCTGCCGATGTTGAGAATGACCTCGAGAACAAGATATCAGGTGATTTGTGTGCGTATGGTGGACCTCCTTGACAAGGGATGGATCTAGGATGTCCCAAGCAGAGACTTTAGACTGATCTTTTGGGTCATAGCCCTCCAAGTCGACCACGTACGGTAGTGTCCCACCATGATGTCTGGAATCCAATAGGGCATGCACAGCATAGACTGGTTCCCGCCCAAAGTCCAGAGGCAGAAGCAGTTGGGGCAGTTCTCGGATTGTAGAAAACTGGCTTTAGCAGACACATATGGAAAGTGGGAGACATTTGGAAATGGGACGGCAACTGTAGAGGATGTGACAGGGTTGATCCGGCGAAAAATTTTGAAAAGACCAATGTACGTAGGACTAAGCTTCATGGACAGGAAATGGAGCTTGATGTGCCCAGATGATAACCAGGCATGCTGCCTCGAGTGAAATAAGGGTGTGGGTCATTGGCAACAATGAGCAAAAAAGTGAACACATGTAATAGCTCGCAATGAGGTAAGGAAGTGGCAGGGATTTATAGTTGAACTAAGATTAGAATTAGCTGTGATAGTATTCAGAGGAGGAGGATCATGAGTAGGCTGTGTGTGGCTGGTTTGGAGAGGCCATGAGTTCTTATGAAGAACCCACTCTCTAGAAGGAATATTGAGAAACTGAGGAGTTCCACTGTGGTAAAAGAGTTGGACAAGGATGCATACTTTCACCATCTATTCAAATTTGAAGTAGAACGTATAATGACCAAAGCTGGACTGGAATAACACAACAGTGAACTCAAGATTGGTTTTGACATTATCAATCTTCAATATGCTGATGTCATAGCACAATGAAAAATACGATGTGAAAACTTATAAGGAAAGTAAAAGAAAAGTGTCAAACTAGGGGGCTACAGCTAAATATGAAGAAAACAAAGGTTTTGACCACAGTTTTGGCAGTTAACTTTAATGTTGATTGGGATGACATGGAGGTTATAGACAGGTTTTGCCTCATAGGAGCAATCATTAACAACAAAGAATCCAGCAGTCACAAAAGGCAGTGAAGATAGGCACTTGGCAGAGTTGCGATGAAAGTATTAGAAAAAAAAATCTTCAAAAACATGACATATCTCTAAGAACAAAGAACAGAATTGTTCAGAATATGGTCTTTTCTGAGACTCTTCATGGATGTTAAGGCTAGACAAAGAAGCAGAAGAGGAAGGGTATCAATGCTTTTGATGCTCGAGAAGAAAACTATCGATCACAAAGTTAAAAAGGAAGACAAACTGAAAGGATTCAGTCATCACAGCAATGAGCATGCCTTTGGGAAGATCTGGACATATGAGAAATATGTTGGAAGAAATGCCATATATATGTCCCCAAAGGGCTTTAATTTGATTTATTTTGGAATTAGAAATAATTGATTGTGTTACAATCAAAACATTAGGCATACCCTGATTGACAATGAGATACACAAGACTTAAGTTCAAATAATGGCTGAGTATTTAAATAGCAGTTACAAGGGATGGAACCTGAGGTATATCACAGCAGTCTGTTAGGGGGCATAGTAAGCTAGTATTTCAGCTTAAATGTGGGTTCAAAATGAACTGAAGGGGTAGGGAAACTTGAAAAAGGGCAAATATTACCTTTTTAATTGGTTTATTTTTAACCTGCTTTAGGATGAAATTGTTGCTGTTCTTTAATCACGCAGTCGTGTCCAACTCTTCGCGACTCCATGGACCACAGCATGCCAGGCCGCCCTGTCCTCCACCGCCTCTGGAAGCCTGCCCAAACTCATGTTCATTGCTTCCATTACACTATCTATCCATCTCATCTTCTGCCGTCCCCTCTTCCTTTTGCCTTCAACCTTTCCCACCATTAGCGTCTTCTCCTGTGACTCCTGTCTTCTCATTATGTGCCCAAAATATTTGAGCTTCATCTTCATTATTTGACCATCTAATGAACAGTCAGGATTGATTTATTTTAATATAGATTGGTTTGATATTTTTGCAATCAAAGGGACTCTCAAAAGTCTTCTCCAGCGCCATAGCTCAAAGGCATTGATTCTTCGGCGCTCAGCCTTCCTCATGGTCCAGCTCTCACAGCCATACATTACAACTGGGAAAACCATAGCTTTAACAATACGGACCTTGGTTGTCAGGGTGATGTCTCTGCTTTTTAATATGCTGTCCAG
>JAACJT020003237.1:0-10271 GCA_009936485.2 Gymnarchus niloticus | reverse complement strand
CCAGCTTCACATGCATGTTTTGTTGTCGTGGTGTTATTTTTTAATACAAAACATAGAACTTTAAAAAAAGAAATTTGCTGTCAGTGTGATGCAGTGCGAACTGCTTTACAAACTGAAGCCTTTTAAAAGATCTCGTTAAAAAACTGAAATTACAATATATGACCGCAAGAGGGAAGCCGAGAATTAGATTTCGCTAACTGAGATGTGCGCCCTCTGGCGGTGGTATTGTGTAAGCTGCTAAATTCAAACGGAATGTGGGCAATCGAAGTCACCCAAGTCAACCACACAATACAGGAGAGTAGAAACTATGTGTACACCCCCCCCCCCAAAAAAAAAGAAAAAAGAAAAAAACAACATGCTTTGATCATCTTCAGTAGCTCTGCAATCGGATTAAATTTAGTTAATTGTACGCTCTTCACTATCGTACTGTTGCATGCAAGATCCATCAACTTTCACATCAATAATTAACAT
This sequence comes from Gymnarchus niloticus, assembly GCA_009936485.2. Classification (NCBI taxonomy): domain Eukaryota; kingdom Metazoa; phylum Chordata; class Actinopteri; order Osteoglossiformes; family Gymnarchidae; genus Gymnarchus; species Gymnarchus niloticus. The sequence goes on along the minus strand of JAACJT020003237.1, from coordinate 9,800 downwards.
GACATGAAGGTCGCAAGGCAGGAACGACCTGCGAACGAGATGCCGGTCCATTCACAGCAGATATATATGTCGCGTCATTTATTTTTTTCTTTGATATATTATTATTCTGGAAGTGGATGAGCTTGCAGCGGAGAATTCTTCAGCCGACCGATTTCCAATATATCTCAGAAATGGATGACGGATGGGACACCTTCTTCTCCTCCACGGTTCAGTTTTATGATGTCACGAAGCCGTCCGAGGACTTTGAATGGAGGTGAGACCACAGTTTATCGATTGGGTTTGTCATATCGTCATTGTAATATTTGATTCTTTATGTACGAGGAGGAATGTTTAAGAATGCCAGGGTTTTTCATGTGGCACTGGTGTCAGACCAGTGGAGGACGCCGTTTGCGTTTTCACGTCTCTTCCGCAGCTCTTCCCGTCTGGCGGTGCACCACCTAAGAAACTGGGCTCCTGCGGCGAGGCTCTTGTCCACATTCCTTAAGGTGAGATTTACTTAAGGAGTGACATTTTTGGAAAGTGACGTCTGCCACCCTGTATGTCGGTACGATGTTATCATGCATGCTATGGTGAACTGAATAGAATTTAAAATTTAAATTGAAAAACTGAACTTTGGACAGCTTTGAACGCGATTTACGATTTCCATGTAATAATGACATTGTCATTAACTTGTATCACTTTTTTTCTAGCCCTCAGAAGGTCCCGGTGCCTTCCTCCACTGTCATGTGCTTTCACGTCCAGTTGTGCAGGTCGGTCAGGAGAAGTGCACGGTTATTGTTGGAAGGTCACCGATGTCAACATTTGCAAAAGGTTTACTATTTGAGGGACCCCCCTCTAGCTCATGGCCTACTACCATGCACTTCACCTAACCTCTCCAGAGTGTATGGCCACGCTCTTGTCCGTATCGCAAACTGATATTCTGCAAGATACCCGAGATCCTCCACGAACAGGATGCAACTGCCTCAAATAAGAAGGCCATTTCTGAATGGCAAGCATTCACCAAGTAAGTGCCATAACATGCCATAGCTGTAAGTTTTTCTGAAACTACCCATTCATAATATAAGGTTGTATCTGAATGGGAGAAGTTTGGAAATGTGGGAATGAAATGAAACTCTATATTTTCTCTAACCATTGAAGTTGTTTGACTCCTCCACAAGACGGTGAGAGAAACACCTGAACGAAGCAATGATGAAGTTATACATTGGGGAGAAATGTCCCATAACCATGGAAGTGCTTTGATGAGACTTGTTTTGTGTTAGAAAGGGGAGTATGCAAAAGTTCAAATGAAGTACCGCTAAAGGGGCAAGTTAGCCGAAAGAAGAATGGAAAAGACGTGTCATTTGGTTAGTTCCTCGACCATTTTGATTTCCATATTTTATATATATCATTAATTAGAAATGCTAACATATAAATGCTCTTAATAACAATGATCGGCACTTTATTCACCCCCACGTTTGGAATGCCAAAATGTTCAAAATTAAATGAATATATATTAAAATAAATAACTGAATAAATAAATATTTCAATAATTCATGAAATGTGTAATTTCATTTTGAAATAGTTCAATAAATGTATTTTATTTCATAATAATAAAGTGGCTTCTATGTAAGACCTTTAAATTGTATTTCATAATAAAGTTCAAACTTTTCATAATGAAGTTGCACTCTGTCTATGACTCTGAGGGGGGTGGGGTGAAGTTTGTAGTTTTCCCATCTCACTCTCCAAGTTGAGAGTGAGCCAGAGCAATTAAGATTAATAGCCTCACTCGAGGGCCCAATGGTGATAGGGACACTGTGGCTGTCTGCAGGACTCAAACCCAAGACCTTTCGAGCATGACTGGAGAGAACAAACCCACAGAGCCAAATGCCTGCCTCATAGGGGTTTTCATGTGATTTTTTTTTTTTTGTATGAAAACCCTTTGGAAGACATATTGAAATCTCTTCAATTAACCAATTGAGGCCTTTTGTTGCAAATGTGCTTCAGCAACACGACACACCTGCCAAGCGGTAGGAACAAAGCAGGAGACTCCAGGTGGTGTTAATGAGGTCTTGTCATAGAATACAAATACTGGTGGAAGCCTTATGCTTTCCTTGAAGAGGAATGTCACTGAGGTTGGTGGCCAAGTTGAGAAAGGTGCTGGTGTATCGAATGTGGAGGCTGAGTCTCATTTGAATGGTCCCTGTTGTGTGAGCTGTTTGAAGGTGGAGCAATGACTTGTTAGGTAATGGTAGCAGTAAAAGCAATGAAGGTGGGGTGTGGTGACTGCATGGAAGGCTTTGCTGGCTGGACTGTAAAGGTGAGGCTAGGCTTGACTAGTGATGCTGAGTGGGGGGGGGTGTCCAAGCTTGAGGTTGGATCATAGTGTAGGGGGGGGGGTATCTGTTGTGTGAAGTGGAGTTGTGGTTCCTTTTGTCCCTTGTGAAGGGAAGGCCCCTGTTGGTGTGGTTTGATTTTATTGGTGTGGGGCCTGGGGAAATGGCTTGGCCATAGCAGGAGTGCTATATGTCAATGGAGTTGTGTGGAAGTTAGGTTGTGGTTGTAGTGAATGGTTTACTTGCTTTGAGGATGTGTAATGGGCTTGTTGTGGGTGTAACTGGTTTCCTGTTTATGTGTATGGTTTAGAAATGAGCTTGAGGTTTGGGTTGTCATTTTAAACCCAATGGGGTGGTGTAAAGTGGCTAGGCAGTATGCAATAGCTTCAGAGTTGGTATTGAAGGTGTGAGGCTGGCTGAGAGCTTTGGGTGTTGATGGTATTGGCAAAAAAGGCAAGTGTGAGCTTGTGTTGGAACAGCATTTATGCTTCTCCAATGTTTGTGCTTTGCTTGGGCCCTTTAAGGGTGTAGTGTAGTGAGTTGAACTTGAGGGTGTATGGCTTAAATGTGGGTATTTCCAGGATGATTGGGCTACCTGAGGTTTGGTGGTTGAGAAATGGGTGTGATGTTAAACTTCTGTTTGGGCTTAGAGGTAGGACTGCATATGCTTGTGAATATCCCCTACTTGTGCTGTTAACCAAGCATGCAGGTATTCAGATGCTGTCATGTGTCTAAGGTAGTTGTAGAATGCTATGTTAAACTTTGTGCAACTTTGGGTAGTTGGTGGGTGGGGATCAGTGGCATTGCCTCCGGTTTTAGGAACTGGTTGTGGACACCAGTTTGTCCATAGCTACTTGGACAACTAAGTTGCTGTAATTGCAGTTGTGGTGGTATACTTGTCTGCCCATGCTGCTTTTTTTTTTTTTTTTTGGAGGTTTAGGTTGCAGAGATTAGCCTGTGCACTGGCTGACATGAGTTGTATGCCTAAGGTATAGGGCACCAGAATGTCTGATCTTTTGGTTCGATACCATCTCCCCCCAAGTCTACTTTGTTTCAGGGGGCAGGTACTCTTTTTCCAAGAGAAGTGACATTGGGCTCAAGAGTCTTGTCCTACAGAGTTCTGCAGGTGAGGAATGGGGCTCTGGCAGCAGTGTGGTAGTCACTCCCTGCCTCAGCTACAGGCTGAGGTAGAGGTGGGTGGGGATCAGTGGTACTGATGTGGATGAGGTATTCTGTGGGTACTGTCACTCCTGCTACATGTATTGGAGTGCTGTCAGTGAGTCCTCATACATCATGGTTATTCTAGGACTATTGGTCTTATTGGAAGGATTCTTCCATGGTAAATTTTCTGCTGCTCATGTGTCTTCTCTTCCCCACTCCCTCTCTGCAGGTATGTTCCTTTCATCTCCAGATTGAAGAGATTGCTGTATTGTGTGCTGGCCTATGTGTCCTGCTCTGTCCATCCTGAGTGACTTGGTGCCTTCTGAGCTATGATCCTGACTGGCAGACTGAATCCTCCAATATCCTGTTTGATATTTATATAAATGAAGTTGTGGTAGCCAGGGGAGGATGGGCTTCTGGGTTGTGTGGCTGTTCCTGCAGGGTTGTCTTCCCCCCCCCCCCCCCTGCAAAGGTCATGTGTGTTTTATGGTGGGTGTTACCCTGTAGATGTATGGTACTGTTGTGTGCTGTAAGTTTTCTATGGTGGGGTTTTGTTCCAGGTGTGCCTCATGTACCATTTGTGTAGCCTGCCTCCATGATGCAGCCCACGTCTTCCCTCGGTCTACAGTTCATCTCTTGTGGTTTCCAGATTTGAAAAGCAATGGTATCCAAGCATCCCCAGCTGTGCCTGTAGTACTTGATTTGCGGTTTGGTTTTTTCTAGCTGTTTGGTTGACTTTATTCTAGCTGGTGTTGTATTTAGGCCTTTAGGCACTGTTATGGTCTTGGCCTGTGGTGGGAGGTGTGGTAGTTTTGGCCTGTCAGTCCTGATATTCATGACTGGGGTGTTTGTACTTGTCAGATTTTGCCTTGTCAGCTACAGTATAAAGCTGACTACTCATTTGTGTGGTCTTTCCCCACCCCTTTGTGTTGTACCAGCCCTAGTATGGCTTAGGCCCATGAATATATAGTAGTGTAAGTGGGCATGGTGGGAGGCTGTATTTCCCATGTAGGTATGGGTGGGGGCCAGGGCAAATGTTAGCCCTAAGGGTGTGTGGAATAGGATTGGAAAAGTGGTGAGTGTATCCATGTGGGGCTTGAGACTGAGCCAGTGGGTGGCTGATGTATTAGAATGTGGCATTCAATGTTCTTGTATGGTAGCATTGTTATGAAGTGCTTTGTGTGGCCCATGGTCCCCAGAGTAAGGCAATGGTGAGGGGAAAGTGCCTGAAAAGCCAGACTGAGGGTGGAAGTGCATTGGCCTGTGGCTGATTGTGGGCTGGACAAATTCATGGTGACCACCATGTAGCAATGTTGTACAAGAGGGTATTGGAGGATGTGGTACAGTGAGCCACCAAACTGGCTCAGGAGACAGGTAAACTGTTCAATTCAACATAACCCCTCCAATGTTGTTCTGGTCATGTATGCTGTTTCCTTGTGTCCCTGCAGGTGTAGTGGCCTACTGGTGCCTGGAGTACAGGGGTGCTGCTGTCATGTGTGTGTGAAGTTTGTGCCTGGTAGCCACCATGGGGAGAATGGTTCCTCAGCATAACTTAAGGGCCCCCCACCCTAGGATTATGTAGGGTGCTCTAACTAGTTTTGGTTAGTGTATGAGCTACAGAAGGTGTGAATGGGGTCCTTGAGGGTTTGTAGAGGGTGTCTAACAGGCAGTCAGGTCCTGTATTGGCCAAGTAGAGGGATGTTTTTTGGGGGGGGTTGGGAGGAATGCTGTCAGTCTGAGTCCTTGTGGAAGTGTATGCTTGAATATCATGTGGTGTTTGACTAGGCCATAATATGGGCTTTGTGGTATAGTAATTGTGGTTTAGGGCCTGGTGTAATGTAGTGTTTAGGTTCAACATAAGCAGTGTTGATTGGGGTGGCTGTTTTTGCTGATTGATGGGTGGGGCAGGATAGGGCCTAGTTAGTGGTGTTTGAAGTACTGTTCAGGTTAAGTGCAATTGAGTTCAATGGGTCCTTAAAGCTGCATGTAGCTTAATCAAGTGTGGGTAAAGGTGTATGTTCCCAGCTGTATGAAGTGAATAAAGCAACTTCCCCCCCCCCCTGTTTGTCATGGTCTCATTGATGCTGTAGTTAAGTCTATCAGGGTGGAGGGGCAGGTAAGGATTTTAGCTTGTAATGTCAGGGTTAGTCCTACTGAGGTGTCATTCTCCACAGTGAATGGATGGGTGATGGCCACCATTATATTTCTTCCCTAGTTTGTCCCTCACAATCTTGGTGTACATATGCCCATGCTTTGAGTTGCCTAAAGTCCATTTGGTATGTTAAGTGTTGTGGCAAGGTTCAAGTGACCAGTACCTGCATGGCCTGCTGTGTAGCTACTTTGCCCAGGGCCTGAGGTGTCAGGCATGTCTGTAAAAGCAATTGTCTACAGGTGTGGTAGACTTCCCCCAAATTGGAGTGATATACTGGGTTTCCCCTTTTGGCCAGTTCAGTCCTTCAGGCTATTCCATGCTAGGACTTGATCATTCTTGTCCCTGGGGCCAGGAGAGAAACAGCCTTGCCCACATTTTGTGCTGCTGTCATGTTTTAAGGGGTGGATATGTAATGCCAGTTTGGTGGTGGGAAGTGGCCAGGAAAGCTCTTGCAGGTTCTATTACTAGTGATCAGTTTACCACCTATACTTAAAGGAACACTACCAAGCTTAAGGGGGTTGGACAAGTTTTTATGTTTACCACCATGTGCAATTGTATGAACAGAGTATCTAGCCACACCTGTTGTAATAGGTATAATTGATCTCTAAATTATTTGGAGATCTTGTCAGCTGAGGTCTGCCTGTTTGTAAGTAGGCATAGATGGCCAGTTATTTCACTGCCAACCAGGAGTACATTGGGGTGTGTGGAATTTTCCCAGGTAGGCTGTCAAGCTCACTCCAGACAAGGGAGCTAAAGCAGAAGAAAGTGTATTTGGTGGGTGAAAAGCAGGGGTGGCTTGTGTAGGGTTTCTTGCTATGCACAGGAGCCACTGTTTTCCAAGGTTGGCTTTCTTGCCTGGGTATGAAAGTGAATTTGATCTATGAAATTATTAGGACAAGTTCCTGTATTGAGGGTGTGGTCAGCTTTGGCTCCACGTGGCTGATTTATTTTCAGATTTGTCTATTACAAACCACTGATGTCTGCAAGGCAAATTTAGACCTAAAGTTCATCATAGCAACTTACAGGACTATCCTGTGAAGTGTGGTTCTGGCAGCTGTAGAGCAAGAGACCTGGCTCTGTTGATGACCTTCTTGTGTCATTGCTCTGAAGGTGGTCTCCAGTTTGACCTTATTCAAGGCTGGTGACAAGACAACACCTGTGTCTCAAGTTGTAATCTTTTCTCTGGGTGAGAAAGGTGGCTCTTGGAGAGGCATGACAATACATCTCCTTGTGTACCTTTCTGGGCTTCAGATGGGTGGTAGCTGCATTGGTTGCCAGTTGAATCCTCTCCTTCAGTGGTGCTAAGGAAAATGAAGTGCTTCCTCTCTGCTAACTGGCTGTTTTGTGAGTCATACCCACTACCTATGCCATCTTTCTCACAGACAATCAGTTGTATTACTTCAAGTCTCTTTGGTGGTTGTGTCCCATTTTCTATGTATGCATGCACATGGCAGTTGAGAAAGTGTCAAACCCATGCTTGATGTGGGTGAGTTTGCCACCAGAAAAGGGAAGAAAAAAAAAAAAAAAACCACACACCCCACAAGGAACAATTTAGGCTTGTGTAAAATGACCATGCAAAAACTATTTTATGGTGGAAAATGAAATAGTACATCAAGGATGCTGCTCCACAACTTTAATGGTGACATACCACACGAAATTAACAATACTTCTTGGTACAATGTTCCCAAAAGACCTGACTGATTCTGGGCAAATACTCACCAAAAGTCAACATCTTGTCAGGCTGTGGTTCAGGACTTCTACTTGAGGGAATGTCTATTCAGGCCAAAGTTGTAGGAAGACAATTGAAATTCAAAAAGTCACTGTGTACAAAAGGAAACATTACTCTTGTGGTTTCGAAACCACAAGAGTTTCCTCACTTGACCTTCTTTGTGTCCTAAAACCAGTGCACCTTCCTGTACATAGTTCAAGTCCTCATGTTTGTACACTCCTAATTCCTCAAGCACAGGCTGAGTTTCTTTTAGGTTTGGAAGAATGGATGTAAGGAAAGAGGTAACAGTATTCTCTTCATCCATGGCTAAGCAAGACAGACTGAAAGGTTAGTATCCTAGGTCACTGGTCTCAATTTAGAATTCAACTTACAGACCATTACTAGCTACTCTGTAGGAGGTACACAGGGAATGAATGCCTCTGGCCTATACAGCCATCTCCAGCCAATCACAAACCCACCATTTCTGCAGAACTAACTACATGGAGAGTGTGTCTTGATTCATCAAAATATCAGAGCTTTGTTTGTCCTGTGCCACTGCGATTGACCAGAGTGCTTTGCCTGAAAGGAGGAAAAAAAAAAATTTTTTCCACTATTCAACATTTGGCAGATGAATGTAACCACATGACCTCTTTACGCTGTATCAATAATGCTACGTTTCAGGGAAATAACTCCAAAAAGCTTTAAGCAGGCAAAGGATAATAATCCAGTTTTAGCTCTGCTTTCCGACACTTCATGCTCGGCCTTGCATCTTTCGCCTCATGCGGTCCAAACCCTGGCAAATATGACACATTGTGAAGTGTAACAGCAAAGTACAGTTGTTTCTCCATGCTTCATTATGGGCTCAATTTTTCCAAATTCGGTCACCTCGCCTTGGTACTGACAGAGAAACAAACTTTGTACGCAGTGCCTTTCCATTGTACCTCTGTAGTTGCCACAACATTGGGTTCCTTGACCGAGACCGGTCCTACAGTGGTGCGTACCGCTGTACAGTCCGGCATAGAAAGGAGTGCAATTCTTCACCACAAATGACGGTGCAAAAAAAATGAGCCTGAATGTAGATAACCTTGTGATAGCTGGTGGTTCCTGGCAAGTGTTCTACGCACACATCTTTTGAAGTACGGATGCTTGCTTTCGAACCTCATTGTCCACAACCGTACGAGTGGGCCAAATTTCAGAATCGACGTAGGGTAATGATGCTTTGGTTTCAGTTTCTGTGCAGGAAACATTTCCTTCCTTCCTTGCCTCTAGATAGTCATAAATGTGAACACTAAGCAAAGCAACCTGAGCTATTCCACTACCTCTTTCGGTCGGACAGTCGGTTGCCATACTGGCTCATCCGTATCAGTAATCTTTTCACCAATTATGACACGGAGAAGCCTTACCAAACACCGGTTTTCTGTTGCCTGACCACCTCGTTTTACTTCTGAGGGAGTAGAACTACCATCAGATCCCTGAAAACTAAACTGTTTGATTCTGCGGTTCACTTCTGAAAAGGTGAAGAATTTCTTCACCTTAAAGTAGTTGAGGTAAAGGGCAAGGTCATATGCCACTACACCCTCAAACAAATCATGGCCAATACAGGGTGGGAGGCCTGGCTGGCAAACAACATGGAAAAATGCCAGGGAATTAAAGACAGTCAACTTTTAAACCTCTGACTTCACCTGCATCGTTATTCTGGAGTTCTCGCACAGTGTCGTTATAATCCTGTACTGTGCGGATTGGTGCGACATGTCCCAAATTTTCCATCTCGCTCCTGGTTGTGTGACAATATCGGCAAAAATTGAGAGACGTACTAAAGTTTTCAGTAACGCCACCAATATTACGTGAGCCCAAATTATCACCGACCCTACAAAACACCGTTGCCTTCACTGTGTGTTCCTGTATATTCAGTCCACTGTCTCCAGTTCTCAAAGATCTGAAATCATCCGAGAGAACACTTTATCATGACCAAAATGTTTGAAATCGACTTCTTGACACTAAATCACAAGTTGCAAGTCGTCAACAGTGGATCGATGAAAAGAATCAAAGTTGGCTAGAGTAAAGTAGACCCCAAGTATCTTGTGTTTTTTCTTTGCAGAGCCAAGGGGATTAACCACCTCAAACACACCTTGATACAGTATCAACTTTAAAGTGAGACCTGACCCTGAAAACAAAGGATCGGATTTGAATACAGGTCTATCACACACATCATCTAAAATAAGAGGTGCAGTCTCATTTCTAGATGCAAAACATTTTTCAAACACTGCAGGATCTTTCAGCAGAGCTATTAATGTATTTTTTATGGGAATATACTGAGCATATCACGCCAGTCTGTTTTCATCATACCCCAAAAAAATGGATTGTGGATGCACATAAGCAAAATTTTCCTTAAAATACTGTTTTCTCCTGTACTCTGTGGAAAGGGTGGAGCTACAGGATGCATGAATATCAAAGTCATCTAAGGTTT
>JAACJT020003236.1:0-10275 GCA_009936485.2 Gymnarchus niloticus | reverse complement strand
GTTGCCATGCTGTGCGCCAATTGGATTTGTTGTTGTTTCGCGTGGGGTGTGGGGGGGGAGTGGGGGGGGGTAGGGGGGGGGGGGTGGGGGGGTGTTGTGATTTGTTTATTTTTCAAGTGCTGCTGGACAACAAAACATTTCCCCCAAGGTTGATCAGTAAAGCTTTTTTTGTTGTTATTGTCAGGAATTGCTGATGTGTTAACAATGTTTACGCGGAGCTGATCAAACTGCAAAAATGTTGAAAAAGGAAAAAAATGCAGAAAGCCTGCAGAGATGAATGCAGAGAAGTGTTTTATTGAATAGATCCAGCACTTTTCAAAAGCATGTGGTCAAGACCATCGGTCAAGGGCAAATCTGTTCAGTAAAATGGGATTTAACTTTAACTAAACAGCATGAGTTTTAGAGCCTATGGTCAAAACATTGTTGATGGGACAATGGTACCTAGACAAGGTGAAGAGCAAGTTGATCTAGGGGGCCCAACAAGATCAACCGGCCCATCCGGATCTTTGTACTTACCCAGGAGACATTCTTAGCCTTGACTGTTTTCGGCATGGTGCCACACCGCGTGAGCCAGACAACATGAAGACACGAACACACGTCTGAATCTGCTCTCAGAGGCTCACCCACAGAGTCACACTGTGGTTTCTTCTTGGGACATTGCAAGTAATCCAAAACATGTAGGAGATACTTGTAGTGGGTGCAGTAAAGCACAGTTCCAGCACAATCAATCCCTGTGTCCCTCCACCAAAAACAGACAGGTTCCAAACTCCTTGTTTTTGTTCTCCTGCTGGACCTTTTCCCCTTGATAGTTTAGCTAGTAATGTTCGGATGCCCAGCAGTACCTTGCTGTGGCTTGACACTTCCCGTGCCGTGTGCAGGAAAGTGAGCTGCTGGCCGGCCACTTTACACAGCTTCCAAGGCAGGGCTTATGTGGATGTTAGGATGCACACTTGGGGGGGGGGTGATGGTATTGCTCTGGGCGGGCACTCTACACTGGAGGGTTATGGGTAGACAGCTGGTGTGAGGTAGCCTGGGAATTGTCATGAGCAGGCAAGGCAGAACTCTTCTGTGTAGACTTCAGTGTTGATGGGCTCTTGAAAGTTTGCATTCTACATAACTTAGAAATTATATCTTAGCTTTTCACCTTATCTCCATGCTGTTGGCCCTTGTAAACAAATAGTCTGGCCCACTCTCTTCACCATCACCCACTACTAATTTTCAAGAGGAGGATAGCGGTGTTTTGTGACTGGTGGCTCTACCTTTGCTAGCCCATGCTGTCATGACAGCATCTTTACAGGGCACCATGTAACCTGATATCCAATGAGAATGTGGCAGAGCGCCGGGGAGATTTTTTGAGCCTGGAGTCGAGGTTGTCTGGTTTACTCTGTCCTCATCCACCTTATTTACCTTTTCCCCTTCTTCTGTACTCTCATTTCTCCATCCTTTTCTCTCTCCTTCACCTCCCTCTCCATTCCTTTATTCATACTTGCTGTCAATCTAGATCACCTAAGATCCAGGCCAAATTCTGCAACTATCTAGGATGATTACAAAGGGTCATCTGAGATGGGATTACATGAAAAGGCCATGGCCTCCCAGCTGAGCCAGGCAGGGCCATTATGTCCTCATTAGGGATGTTACCTTCCCCCAGCACATCTGGAGACTAACACCAGCCTCTGTCCTAAGAATAATGCCGAAGGGACCTGGAGCCTCACAGGGGACCACGATATGACCAGAAAATGTCAAGAGTAGATTTACCGGACACAGACTAGAAACTGCATCTCCACCACATATCCACCAGCTTTGGGGGACAATGGACTCAGAATGACTTTCTACAGGAGTTTCATTCAACAACACCAGCACTGAACTCATAAGCAGAAAACAAGTACACTGAGGTAAGGCTGTGTTTCCATTTATGTACTGCAGAAGGCACTGCAGGAATATTGGGCACTGGGGCCCCTATATTAATGCTATTCTGTCACTGTATGAATGTAGTTGTATTCATACTGTATATTGTAAATGAGTACTGTAAGTACTGTGAGTAAATGAGTACTGTAAATGAGTCAAACTCATTTGAAGTAGATTTTAGCTTTCAGCAAGACTGCATGTCATCTCCACTTCTGTTTCTGATTTTTATGGACAGGATATCAGAGTGCCTCTCCAGGGATGCCAGACTCACTACTTCTGAGGCGATGGAGAGTAACGGTGGGAGTAAACTTAAAAAGACACCACAACTCACCAAAGTCAAAACACCACCGAACACGTCGCCTGAGGCAAACAAGACTCAAGAAGATGCAAAGTAATTCACCCAACCAACAGAAGAGGGTGAACAGGGATTTTGTGTGATTCACTCGTTCACCGTTTTTTGCCATGAGTTACTATAATAATAATAATAATAATAATAATAATAATTAAAAGTGAAAAACAAGCCAGTCACCATCTACGCTCGAAGGACAAAAATGAAAGCCAAACATCAAACCTTATAGAATTTGAAGAGCAAATAAAAAGAAAAAACTTGATATGGACAGTAGCCGAAATAAATAAATGACAAAGCTGTGGACCAAGCCCAAACAAACCATTGGCTAGAAACAGCAGGCAGCAGCTAAAGTCAGAACCTGAAGGGCTCATCATCGCTGCTCAAGACCAACTATTACTGAAACAAGGTCTTGAAAGATGGCACCAACTCAATGTGCAGGATATGCAACAAACAAGTAGAGACAATAGACTATCTAGTCTCTGGCTGCTCAGAGTTGGCCAAAAGGAATACATACAGAGACACAACAAAGCAGCAGCGTACCTCCATTGGGCAATCTGCAAAACACTATAACATCCAAGTCAAAGACAAATAACATGAGCACGAGCTGTCAACAATAACTGAAAACGATGAGGCTACTATATTATGGGATATGCCAATACAAACTGATAAAGAAATCAAGACTAACAGACCCGATATAGTAGGGAAGGACAAGAATTAGAGAATTTGTCTGCTCATCGACGTTTGTCTCCACTGACAGAAACACCTCCCTGAAAACTAGATAAAAACTCTCCAGATACAAAGATCTAGAAATAGAAATTGAGAAAATGTGGGACATGAAAACCACAACAATACCAGTGGTAATAGGTGCTCTTTGTGTGGTCAAGAAAGGGATGAAAAACTACACCAACAAAATCCCTGGTAATATCAAGATACAAGAGCTCCAGAAGATGGTCCTCCTTGGCACTGCTCATATACTGAGGAGGACTTTATCCATCAAGTGAGCCATCACACCCTCACGGTAGCCCGAAGTTCAAGGGATGGACTCGGCTTCATGAATGGATAGATGAGAACTTTAAGGAAAGATAACAATAATAATAATAAATTTATTGTTATTAGTATTATTACATTTTTATTTAGTCAGGTTTTTCCTAGTGAGATTTGACATCTCTTTTACAAGAGAGACCTGGCCAACATAAGCTTCAGTAAATAGTTTTGGAAACAAAAAAAACATACTTAAATGAATTGCCGGTCATCTGTGTCTTTAAAATCCCATTGTGATCTGTCATGTAGATGTGGATATCCACAAACGAGCTCGGCTATCGTTTTGGGTGAAAAACAGTAATCGGGTTGTGTAACCGGCTACTTATCATCTTTTGACCGACTGTAGAGAGTGGCTGGTCCCAACCTAAAGAAACGAGCTATGTCTTAATTCTCTTACTTAGTCTGCTCTACTTGTTTCTTGTCCTCCACAAAGGTATGCTTCAAAGCCCCTTCAAAAAAGAGAATTACCCCCGAGCATGACACTCACAGAGGATAATCGCATGTGACGATTGCACCATTTCCAAGTTCAGAAATGTTCGGCCCAGTCGGCGTGGCAATCTGGGATAGTCATGGGGTCAATTCTGGTTCAAAATCACTTAAACATTAAGTGTAAATTAAATATTACAAATGCATTGATTGATTTTAATCATTTTACTGTTGTGATTTTTGTTGGTAATAAATATATCGAACAAAAAAAATGTGTTTTAATTAAACGTTTTTTATCACTGATTACAATGTGTGTATGCACTGCTGATTACATTTTAACCTTTTCTATTTTGGGGAGAAAGCATAGTTCTGTGATGTGTGTAATAATGGCCTGATGTCTGAACGTTAGTAGCCTATGCTGTACAATGGTGACTTTTGGGACATCGTTTTGTCCTACTGTTTGGGGACAGGGCTGGGGGGGGTTGGTTTGTGGTTTTTGCCATTTGTTCCTGTTTTAATTTTCTATAGGCAAGTTTCAGATCAGGAGAAGCAGTTGGTGAATTGCATTACTTTATTAAATCCACTTAAAATAGTAACCTGGTATGTCAAGGGTATTGAAGATGTAATTAAAAGTAAAAAGATATTGACTTTTTTGAAAAAAGAAAGGGGGGCCATAGCAATAGTACAGGAAACTCACTTATGTTTAGAACTTTTAAACCTCAGAAGAAATTGGGCTTGGCTAGGTTTATTTCTCACCTTTCACATCTAACAAAAGGAGCACTGCTGTTATTATAAACAAGAGCATTCCGTTTCTTGTCGGTCATGGAGAACGTGATCCCGAAGGTAGACGTCATGCAAAGAGGCTCAGAGGCAGGGGTCCCAATACAAGATACTTCACAGATACCTCAATACTCAGGCACAGTCACACATTCATGCCCATACACCCAGTCACACACTATGGCCATCACCAATTAACCATAAACTGCATGTCTTTGGACTGCAGAAAGAAACCCTGTGAAGCACTGGAAGAACAGACAGCACCACACATGTAGGTCCTGGTGAAATATAATGATAAAGTCCATAGTAGCAGCTCCCAAACCCTTCCTTGTTTGGTGAGATTTGGTTCAGCTAATTGGCTAATCAGCTAATCAGCAGTCCATTAAGTTGAATCAGGTGTGCTGATGGTGGAATTAAACAAATACTGCACATGGAATGGCTGGGTACAAATGGAATGGCAGATTTAAAAAATACTGTTTTAATAATTATCTTTTAAATTTACTAAGTACTTTAGTGATTTTTTTATGAGCTGTGTTTTTTTTTTTGTATTCCCCTTACTGACATGTCACTTTTTGAGTGCCTGATTTCTTCCAGTAGGAAGTCATGTGACAGCCATTTTGCTAAAATGCTATGGAGCTCTGCATGGAACAGAATGCTGAACTCGGTTCTCCACATGTGAATGTCTGAGTACCTCAGGATGGAGGATTATATACCCATTCATCATAATAAGATCACGCAGAACATCCATTACTTTTCCCAGCTGAGGATTAAGGGTGAGCTGCCTGCAGTCAAATGCAGATAAGATATTTTGATTTTCAGATGCATTTTTTTTTTCTTCAGAGAACACAATGTTCCAAAAATATTTACCATGTTGTTTTTCCACTTTTATGCCTCTTTCTAATATTTTCTGTCTTCATATAATTGATTCCTTGTTCTTCCTTTACTCTTCTCGCTCTTTTATCCACCTGTGGCCTGGTGTAGAGAGGTCTAGTGTGACTCGCTGGACATTTTGCCACTATGACCATCACCAGGAGAAGAGGGATGATGATGACAATGACAAGCTAACCCATGTTCCTTCTAGAAACTCCCTGTGGAATCCAGCCTCTTTACATCCATGAATAACCACAGATACGGTGTCTATCATCCCCCATCTTGCATGGACAGGGTGAGGACAGTTAGAACTGCCCATAGTCAGATTAGGGTGCATGCACAGCCAGATTAGAGCACAGACACCAAATCGGATTATAGTGATCCCCTACTGTGGTCTTACCCTTACCTAGAGACACACATGCGGCCGCATTAGACAGCTACCTACTACATGTGTGTACACACACACACACACACACACTAGAGTGATCCTCGCTATGCATACACAGGCATATCAGTGCACTTACACACACGCCCTCAGCCAGATTAGAAGGCCCCCCTCTGCACATGTGAAGCGTCTGCCCCTAAAATTCCACTTGTGCATTATGGGAAACTACAAATGGAAGCAGGATTCTTTTTCCCATCTCCCAGCACATCTCATGTATACCCAGAATAGTGCACTACCTCCATCTCGTTGTGATGTTCTGGGGACCATGCAACAACTCACCCCACTACCAGCTTGATGACTTGATGGGTCACTTGCAGCTTACTATCAGAATTTCCTAATAAACAAATAATGCAGACTCCTGTGCACTTTTTTAAAGAGACCTGCATCTTCTCTTTAAAAAAGACCCATCGGTCTGGGGAACCTTTATCTGCACACCACTGTCACCTGCTGGCAACCTACCTTCATCTTTAAGAATCTGGACAATAGGCCAAGCTGACCGTACCATTAAGGGCCAGAGGTGGATGGTGTGTGTCCAACTATAGACTGAGCCATCCATGGTCCTCCTGTCCTCTGCTTCTTGGGACAGGCTTCATTCTCACTCTGATCCCATGTCTGAAGCTTGGCTAACAGCAGTATTTTTTATTTGTGGGTGTTTCTCTGTGTCTTGGTTCCACTAGAGAAGATCCATGCGAAATGACCTACATAAACACACTCACATAGTTCCTTGTTTCATACACTTTATTGCTGTGGCACGGTCGTCTTTCACAGTTACCACAGTCATTGCTGTGCTACTGGTTTCAAGAGTCACTGACAAGTAAGCGTTGTAAGTGGGTACTATTGTAAATATTCTGTGTTAATATTCACTGTTCTAAGAATTTTAAGGCATTTTTTGAGACTCATTACCTTATTGTAAAGGACATCGCCATCTTGTGGTATGCAAGAGGCATAAGTCATACTTCATGTTACACGTTCAGCTACTCACTATGTTCAGATTTTTGCCAAGCAGCCAGGGAGGTCTCTCTCTCTCGCTATATATTTTTTTTTCTTCATTATAAAATGCTAATGCCAACAAGAATTGTTAGCAATTAACTCAAAGGTCTTTCCTGGCACAAAAAGCAGTCATTCTGCAGAGTAAAAATCCTGCAGGGCCAGCACTGCTACGGAAACCCCACTGTCCTCAGCCTGCCCTTCCTTGGAGGGTCCTGAGTACCTTCCCCCCCCCCCCCCCCCCCAGTCTTGCTGTATAGCCGCACCTACATATACGCTAATCACCCTGCAATCAAAGTGACTTGGCTTTTAATGCTTATTTTGAGACATTATCTATTTAATATTTGTGTTTTTGGATGGAGGAGAGTCATATTTAATGTGGGCATGCACTTTTTGCCAGTCTTATATGGTTCTGAGAGTCACACACAAGCATTTACAAGAAGCATGTACAAGACTTTAAGCATATGAGTGTTGTGAGCCCTGATTTTCACTAACCTGCTGTGTACACGAGCTTATCCGGGTCAGAAAAACACTGAAAAAGTTTACAGAACATGAGCAGAGGTGTGGTGGGTGCAGTGAGACAGGCTGTAAGTGAGAGGTTTAAAGGTACATGGCAGAAACAGGAATGGTGGCCAGCGTTCACGTATCACTTCATGCCAGTGACACACAAACACGCGTTACTCAGCTCACCGTGTGTGTGTGTGTGTGTGTGTGTGTACCATGTTCACCTTATGGTGTGGGGACAAAATGTCTCCAGGAGGTAATAAAAATCTGACATTTATACCTTGTGGGGGACATTTGTTGTGTCTGCATGTGGAAAAACTCAATTTTCTAAAAGTTTTTGAATGCAATCAAAAAACCAAAAAAGCCAAAAGTCTTATATTTTGTTGGGTTACTTATGGTTAAGCTTAGGGCTGGGTAAGGGTTAGGGGTGTCAGAGATAGGATGAGGCCCATAGAAATGAAAAGTCCCCCACAAGGTCAGAAATTCAAACACGTTTGTGTCCGAGAGTGTGGCTGTGTGTGTGCGTGCTCCAGTTCGGCAGGCTTCCCTGAGGTCCTCCACAACTGGACCAGACTCAGTTCACTTCACCACCATTTCTTGGGATCACTTGCTTCCCTCTGGGTTGACCTCCATGTTCTTGACCAAGATGTCAGTGTCAGCCCTGTGGTTTGAGTGCGAGCCGACATACAACATGTTCTCGAAGCTCGGTGGGACTGTGATCACGGTGCCTAATTTTCTGCGGAAGAACAGGAAGCCCAGGCCTACCACCACCACAACGAGGGCAATCATGGAGAAGATGAGGCCATAGTATCCATGGGAACTGTCCTGGGGTACTGTAACATAGATAGCACACGTCACCTTCCTGTTGGAATAATTTAAAGGGCCATATGCAGTCAGGACTGTAGCCAGGAATTCCGGCCCCCAGGTATTAGTGCACAAATATACACTGTGTGGCCTCCAGCTGCTGGCCCCTGGAGTCGTCACCACCTTTCACCCCACTAGCTACACCACCATCCTGCTACAGAATACGCTCTTTGCCATCTCAACATATGGAGTAAACTAAACTGATATCAGTGTTTTGACTAGCATATTCCGTGTTACTTTGCAGCAGGAATGGCCTCCACCATACTGAAAGGAACAGGGGTTGAAAGCTCAACAAACTGAGACAGCAAAGGGAGGCAGGAAACTCTAACTAGGGGCATTTTGGCCACTGTGCGATTCTCTGCTGTCGGGAAGGTCACTCATTCGAATCCCACAACCTACAGAGTCACCACACAAGGCCCTTAATGCCAAAAACTGCTCCAGGGGTGCCAGATAAATGGCCGACCCAGTGCTCTAACCCACAAAACTGCCCTCTGTAGGCGTGTCCCATGATGGGATATGAGGAAATGAAAGAACTCCTGATGTTCCTGCACAAATGGCCAGTAAAGCATCCTTTCATTTAGTAACATAGTTATGATTTAAGCACTTGGTTCTAGCAGTGCTCTCCGGTACCGCCTGGCTCAATTACGTCTGCCACCACCACCACAGCAACGGGAAAGGCGGCATCAGAGTGTGACGGCCGCTGCTTGGGAGAGTGCCAGAAGCGACAGGAAGCGAAAGCCTGGCAGACGCCGTGACCAGGGTGAGGAAAGCAAATGTCGAAATGAAGCAGACGTGACAAACAGAACGATGTCTCACTGATTTTGGATGGGGTCACCGAGGGCTGTACAACTGGAACTGGAAAAGAAACAATGAAAACGGCTGTCAGATTAATTAACGACAACTGGAAACAGCCCCGATCACGCATTTCAAAGGGAAATGAAAAAAATATTCCCCAAGGAATTTAGTTTGTTGCATAAATTTTTCCCTTCTCTTATATAAATTTATACAGATTGAATGCAAATATTTTTCAGCAAGGTCATTAATAATTTACATGCCTTTACACCCCTATTGTTGAGGGATATTTTAAAGATACAGAGACACACACAGGTGCTCGCTCCCGACAGGATTTTGCCTCAAATATTTTGTTAACAGCACATCCAGCTGGCCTCTCAGGCCCAGTAAACTTTAGCCGAGACCCTTAAAGACTGACAGCGGGTGCAGGGCTGCTGGTCACAACCTACAGCCAACGCTGCACCCACCTTTGTCCATCTTGCAGATGTAGCGTGCCCAGTTTCTGCACAGGGTGATGCTCCACTTGGAGGTCATGGGGTTCATAAACACACAGCCACTGCTGTCCCTCGGTTCTCCCTCACCCCAGTTCACATAATCTACCACGCTTCCGTCTTGCCACACCCACTGCCCTGTTGCCAAGACATGCACACAACATATATACGAACAACTTAGTGTGAAAACTCTTAAAGCTGGACATTGAAGAAACAGACTGTTCTCTGTGCCATGAAATGATACCTCCCCACATTCACACTTACTGAGTATTAATATAACACAATATAACATACATTAATATAACACACACACACCCACACACCTCACTGCGTGAAGGAGAACCGCCTAACATAGGGAGTCCACTCATAGAACCCTGGAGGCGTGAGCTGTCAGTGCTACGTCAGCACACACATATACATGTGTACATATTTAAAATAAATGTAGAAAACAGCTATGGTTCGGATCTTCTCTGGATTGGCTCTCCATCACCTCATTGACACTTCTATGACCTGGTGATGGCCACACGGGCTGTTACCTTGGTGATTTCGGTAAAGACCAATCCAGAATAGCTCGTGTGCGTTAGCCTGGGCCGTCAGGTGGCTGTGGAGGAAGTTGTTTTCCATAGGATCGGCGATGCTTGCTATGGATGCGCCTGTTGAAGAAAGACCCCTGAGATCATTCATGTCCTGTGACAGTGTGGCTGTGAACACACACCTTCTGTCACACATGAGGAGAACAGCGGTGAAAGAATCAGAATCAGAATATCTTTATTGTCATTGTAACGAGTACAACAAAATTAAGTGCAGTCCCTGTGTCAGAGAGA
>JAACJT020003235.1:0-10275 GCA_009936485.2 Gymnarchus niloticus | reverse complement strand
GTCGCACTGAGACCATTCAAATGAGACCAAACATGAGTATACACATAGCTTTGTTTTACAGTTACTGTACAAGCATTCTGTATGAGTTTTTGTGTGTCCTGAGTTAGGGGAAGGGAGAGCAGAATGGGTCACCCTGTGGGGGTCCGTCCTGTGGGTCATCTCCTTCTTCCTGAGTAGGGGAAGTAAGGGGCAGGAGTTGTCTCCAGTAGGGTGTCAATGTGTAGGTCGTTTCCCCCTCCATGAGGTGGAGGCCTGATCTACATGTGCATGTGAATTCAGCCGCCCTGGAGCCAACCTCACTACCTCCCCCCTGCGGGGCAACAGGGCCAGTGTGTCTACAGCCTTACAGAATCATCAGGTCTCATAGCCATTCAATCATGCAGGGCAAAGAAATATGAAGCAATTTTATAGGACCAGGTGGACCCAATCGTGCAAACCCTATTCTCTCATGCTGTTTTAGTATTGCAAGAGTATAATACCCTATACATGCTTCTAGAAATCAATAATGGTTTGCAGAGCACCAATGTGAACACAAATGCCTACCATGGCAACCCCAGTCACCAGATCTAAATGTCACTGAATCATCACAGCAACTTCTGAAGACTAAAAACAGATTGTTATGTCCTTCATAGAACTGGGGGCTTCCTGCCTGGTGCTGTGTCCCTCTATGTGCAGTTCAGGACTTGTGACATAGTTTGAATTACAGCTCTTTTGAAGGATGGCCTAGGGTTTTTTTTTTCTTATTAGGTCCTTTATTAGTACTGTGTAATGATACATGCATCTGTGATTATGGCCACCTCCCAGGCCATAGTTACATAAGAGCAACAACATTCCTTTCCTTACTGCCTCATAGTAAATGGAATATCATTGTTACTGTGCATGAACAATGAAACTCTGAGTATGTTCTCTGCCAAACTGTTGCACCTTCTCTCCCCTGTGTTTTGGCTCCTTCCCCTGCTGCTTGGTTTCCTCGTGCTGCATTAGGTGCATAACGAGGCAATCAGCATCACCACAGCAACCAGGTGCAGCACGAGAAAACCAAGCAGAAGGGGAGAGGAGAAATGGAGCAAAGATGTGACAAAGGCTACAAAATGAAGAAAAATATAACTGCATACATCTAAAAGAGGAATACATTAAGGGGTGTAATCATATCATTAAAAAGCAGTGTTGACTACTGCATACCAGTACGTCATTAATTTACCATTTGAAAGCCACCTTTGAGTGTTTTGATGGGTCTTGTTGGGCTTGGCTGTCACTGTGCTGTATACTGTTGTATCACCAGAAATGTATTCTACATCACATGCTCTTACAAGATGGTGGACCTCTATGTTCATCCTAGCCTTTTGGTTAGGGAATGGATGTATGCATTTGCTGACAGTCCAATTATCCACGCCAAACTTTATGTATGTGACAATAGAAGATGAGTATTCTCCAGTGTCTCATTGGTCATTACATGTAGCCAGTTGTGCAAATATGTCCTCTTCTGATCTGTGCAGTACTGTATTTGTGAGATGGTGTCCTCAGGCCATTTGTTGTCTTTCTTGATGGCTAATCTCATCTTGTTAACTGGCATGAGGTTCAGGGAGACATCTAATTATTGCAGGTTAAGGGAGGGTATTGCTTATATGCATTACTCATATTTCTGTTAATATGGTGCAGTGTGTTTTTATCTCTTATGGCATTTAGCATGTTGAAATTTAAGTAAAATTGTAAGGTTGGCAAGATTAAAATTTTCCACAATGACACTGTTAGAGTGCATGGTCTATTACTGATAGCAATTCATCTAGTGCTACTTTAGTGGTGGCGTTATCACCAGCACTGTTTTTATATTATTATCATAAACACCTGCTATTTATTACCACTGTGAAATCGTTGGGTAGGTAAAGTGGTCTGTGTCTCTACATTATGAACGGTGTCTGCCTATAATCTGTGAGTCCGGGCACCCACGTATATGTGTGTGTATGCAGAAAACCACTGCGTGTGTGTGTATGCAGCAACCTTGGTCTTTGCTCTTACTGGAGTCTCTCGAAGTGTGTTGTGTGCTCAGCTAGCTCAATAGCTATGTCTGGCATCTGGGATTTCAGCCAGATCTCTGTGAAAATCATGTTGCAACAGTCTTATATTATTTTCTAATGTGGCATTGAGCAAGTAGCCTAAGATCATCCATTATGTTGGCAAGCATACTGGTGTTGGTGACAGAGATGCTTGGCAATGGAGGTGTGTGTGATGAGCCACTTAGCCTAGCCTGCACTTCTGCTCGTCCCACTTTTGTTTTCTCTCCCTAAATCACCGACATCACCTGATTGGTGGGATTGCAATCTATGGATGCCCCAGTTAAATGCTAAAGATCCCTGCTATCTCTGCTGGTGTGCTTGTCATATCTATCAGAGCATAAAATTTACCTGATTTTCTGCTGCCTAATATGGGTTTAGAACATGAAAGTTGGTTTTGAATGAAAGTACAGACAAAAAAAATCACAGGAGAAAAAAGTTGCTTTGGTTTGTGGAGATCAAAGTTCTGCTGTTTCTGTGTTTTGCTATTGTGTCTCTTGCATCATTACTGATATGCATGAATGGGTGATGGCATATAGCCTGCACACCTCTGGATTTCTCATCTATGTAAGTTTGTTGGGTGGAATCAGGATATGGGTCAAGATGAGATGTTCTAGAAAGATTATGGAAACTGCTGCAATCTGTGGTGTTATAATGCACGTAAAATGAATAATCTCCTGGCATACATTTGGGGGAGAGGCTTTAAAGGAACACCAGCCATACTATTAACTCAGTTAATAGCTCTGGTTCATAACCAGACCATGTACAGCTGATCATGAAATGATCATGCACAGATGAAGGAGCTCTAACATGTATTGCAGTCAGAATGTAAAGGAACTTTTTAGCAATTTGTGTAGATATGTACTGTACATTTACCAGCTACTTAAAAGTGATTGGAATGTATTTCTGCAGCTATGAAACAGAGTTCTTAGGAGGGTGTGCTTCACACAATCTGCTCTTCTTTGTTTACGATTGGAAATTTTTGGAAATAATCTCACTTTGGGGGGTACACTACGAAGCCGAGTTACTGGCTTATCCAGGTAACTTCAGGGGTAACTTTGTGACGTCAGGTGTAACTTCCAGATTAACCGGTAATACGAAAGGTGAGTAGGTTTCCTCCGAGGTGTGCTGCTATGGCAATTTACGGTGCATCTCTAAACTCCTGTGAGCAGTTTATGTTCTTATTTAACTCGATGTTACCCTATCTAAGCAGTGCCCATTCACCTACAATCCTTTCCAGGAAAATGCCGGCATATTTAGAAGATCCTGTTGACATAGTGAGAGTCTCACTCTGCAAGGCGAGGGTATTTAGAGACCGTCAAAATCGGTTAGCTTATCCCGATGATGTTCTTTATGAATGATATCGATTCTCATCTGACGGAATTTGCTATCTTTTACCAACTTTTAGGGCCGGATGCCTCTAATGCCACTCGGCGGAGTAATGCCCTCACTGTTGAACAGACAGTGTGCCTAGGATTACGGTATTTTGCCACTGGACACTTCTTGTATTCCATTGGTGATGCTGAACATCTGAGCAAGAATACAGTATGCCATGCAATTCGCAAGGTGGTACTTGCTCTTACTAAACTGCTGGATGCATTTGCTGTGTTCCTGGCCACTTAAGCATTCCAAAGATCAAAGAGGATTTTTATGTGATTGCAGGTAATTTGCAATAAATTAACCTATAGTCCTATGGATATTAAAAATATAGGCTATGCAACACACATTTCTTTGCTTAAGATTTCCGAGGGTGATTGGTGCGATTGACTGCCCCCTCCACCCACTCCATTATGGGCCTTACAGTATTGTTGGCTATGGCCAACTCCTCTGCTTGTGAAAATGGTGCAGGAGGAGGTCCTCCTCCTGTTTTTCTTTTTTCCACATTTTTCCTGTTTGATGTGAACACATAAGCAAGATATAAATGTAGGCTATGCACCACACATCTGTCAATATTAATGTTGAGAATTAATAATGCATACCACTTGAGATAATGTTTTTGTACTTCATTCTGACTTGTTGCCAGGTGCACTTTCCACTGGAGTTGCAGCTGTAATGATAGTTTTAATAACGTTATTCTTGACACAATAGCATTACACTCATATAGACCTATAGTCCACGTGCTTTGGGGAGAAGTTCTACATTCAATAGCAGCGACGAATGGGTCAATTTCAGAAATGTAGCCCATGTGTCGGCTGCAATTAAATGTTCGTAGTTGTTTTCACATATTAGACTATTTTATGTGTTCTTATATTTCAATCATATTTAAAATAAGATTCTGTCAGACAAAATAGAGAACATACAAGAACAATTTTCTTATGAATTGACTGTTGGCAATGCTCCTTGGCTTTGTTGGCTACCACGGTGTTGGACTTGCCAGTAAGAGTACTCTTAAACTCTTTATATCCCGAAATTATTATTGTACATAATACATTCATACTCGGAGATAAACGGAGCTCGTGCCATGATTCAAAAGCTGTGCTTGCCTTCGACCACGCCCCTTTTATGTGAATGTGCACAAACTCCGATTAAGTTAACACTGAATCAACTAACCAACATCTTAATCACCATTGTACTATCATTTAACACCAATTTAGGCAATCAGGGTTTATCAACCCTGACTTCACTTAATAACCCCAAGTTAACCCTCAGTAGGTTAAACTTCCTTTGTAGTACACCCCCCTGGTATTTTAAGTGCAGGACTGACCAATCAAAATATCTCTTTAAAACCAGCAAGACTGTGACCCTTCCGGGTCATCGATAGCTACATGTCCTAAAAACATGCACTTGTGCAGGAAATAGAACATGGCCTTACTTATTTTTGAGTGTCTGCAGGTTAAAATACAGGAGGACAAAACAAAAAATAAGCTGTGCATCTGCATAGGAACTAATAATAGTTACTTTATGACATTTTCTGGGCAAGTGATTGTCATACTGTCTGTGTTAAAAACAGTGTAAATTCAGCTCCTGAGCTGACCTACACCTTCTTGCTGGTCACATCCTGTAGATGAAGAATAGAAATGAATCCCTCTAATTACTTGAAGTATAATCCATACATTGCTTCTGTTCTTTGCTGTTTTACATAACCTATAATCAAATGAATGTCTAGTTATGTTTGCATGTTTTATCATAATGATGTAATAAAATATGTTCCTGATGAAATCAAACTTGAGCAAAAGCATATAATTATATCTCAACCAGCATTCACTATACAATTATTGCATTACATGTTCTATCCAGTTCACTTTTAAAGGATATCATTTTAATTTATTTACACTTTCATTTATTTACATGTGAAATGAGAGGATGCAACACTGAATAACTGAATCAGACTCATAGTTAACAGCAAAGTCAAAATACTCCAACTCAGATAACAGCAGACTTGGAAGAGACCCATCTCAACAGCACAGCTGTAATACTCTGACTCCAATAACAGCAGAGCTGGAAGAAACCCATCTCAACAGCATAGCTGTAATACTCCAACTCAGATAACAACAGGACAAGATTGCCGATATTTCTGAATCTGGACAGGGCATGACTACTTAGGCTTAGTGATAGCAGACATGGATTAAATCCATTTGAGATAAATACAGTTTAAATGCTGCTTCTCAGACCACATCAACAATGCAATACTCCCAGTCTCAGACAAGAGTAGAGATGGAACAGTCATATACAGAGATGAGAGCATAGTTTGGAAACTCAGACTCCTTTTTTACCAAGTTTTTTAACCCTTTAATAAAACACTCCTATGTGAACATAGTATGATTTCATAGAATAGTGCTCTGCTCTATTCTATCTGTGCCCAAAATGGCATTGCAGGTCACGTGATCTTACACATGACAGGTATTTCCCTTTAAAAAAAGATGGCCTTGCAAAGGAGGACTGTGTTTACTGAAGCTGATACCTGCACTCTTCCAGCTGAAGAGCAGAGATGGGAAATTCAGGTCCACAAAGTACAAATCCAGACCAGGAATTTGTATCAACCAACCAGTTGAGTACTCTGACTGTGACTCTTAGTGACTCTTTGTACTCAACAGCTTGGTTGAAATAAAATCCTGGTCTGGATTTGTACTTTCTGGACCTGAATTTCCCATCTCTGCTCTTCAGCTGGAAGAGTGCCGGTATCAGCTTCAGTAAACACAGTCCTCCTTTGCAAGGAGGACTCCTCCTTTGATATTCTACAGGTATACTGTGTTACAGAGCAAAGCATCTCAAACTCTGCTTCCAGCTATCCATCCATCCATTCATTTTCTAACCTTTAATCTTTATCGAGATCACAGGGGGACTGGAACCTATCCAACAAGTCTTCTTAAAGTTTCTTCCTCCTGAGGAAGTTTTTCCTTGCCACAGTCTCTTCTGGCTTACTCTATGCAGACCTTGGGCCTAGGGCTATGTGAAGCGCTTTGCAGTAATGCTCTTTATTAAAGGCGCTATATAAATAAAATTCAATTGAATCCCAGGCAACACAGGGCACAAGGCTGGATTGCATTCTGACTGGGATGCCAGTCCACTACAGTGTACACTCATACAAACAGTCATATTCTATGGGCAATTCAGATGCTCAGCTTAGCATAACTGCATATCTTTGGACTGCATGAGGAAAGCAGAATACCCGAAAAAAGAACATCAACATTTCCAGTCTTAAAAATATTAACATTTCTTTAAACAACTACAGCACCAACAAAAGTAAATCCCAAAACCCGTGGGTTATCTAAACTCGTTTGATATTTCTAATTAAACGGTACCTTAACTTAATAGTTCCTACTATAAGCCTTTTTTCTCAATTTTATTAAAACTATTTTTTGGCCATATTTATAGTAAATGAGGACAGATTCAATACAGCTGTTAATCTAATAAAATATTAGCATCTTGTAATCCCTCATCCTGACTCAGTTATGTGAAAGCTGTCAGATGAACATGAGCCAATAAAGTGGGGGCAGGGATGTGCGGTGGGTACCAGCTATACTAGACAGAAACAGAGATTAGTTTTAGCCACCACGTGAGACCCATGTGCCAACAATGTACAAGTCTTCTGTAAGACTACTATTGAACTAACTGTAATTAAGCCTAACTGAAGCTCTGAAGATCTCAGGAGGTTCTCATTGGC
Organism: Gymnarchus niloticus; assembly: GCA_009936485.2. Classification (NCBI taxonomy): domain Eukaryota; kingdom Metazoa; phylum Chordata; class Actinopteri; order Osteoglossiformes; family Gymnarchidae; genus Gymnarchus; species Gymnarchus niloticus. The sequence goes on along the minus strand of JAACJT020003235.1, from coordinate 3,120 downwards.
TGTTAGTAAACCTGATGTTTTACCATGCATGACTTAATGTTGTTACCTTCAACAAGTCTCCATTGTCTTTAATGGGTTAACTTTATCAGAATCATCTTTGCTCCAGTGTATCCTTGTACCACTGAGTGCTGCCCAGAAGTAAAGAATTTTAGGTAGATGCATTTTGGCAACAGGGTGCACACTGTATCTCTTCTCTGTGAATACTGACACAGGTCACTGAGAGCTTGGAGGCCAATTTGTGCTGACTTGCAGACAGGCCAGAACTTGCCCTGTCAGCTCCCTGCTCTCACCAGGAGACATGGACCTGTTAGTATCCATCCTCCTAGCAAGACTGTCAGACAACCACTGAGCCCTTTCCCCACTTGCAGCTCCAGATGGCATTCTCCAAAGTGCTAGTGTTACTGTCAGAGATCACCCTGCAATCTCAGAGAACTTCATTGCAAACTAACTTGACAAAGAGGGCTGGAATACCAAACCATGCAAGATGGTAATCAGCAATGTAGAATTCCACAAAATAAGACTGGATCAGATTGGACCAATAGATTCCTGTATGGTTTAGTGAATGATTGAAAAAGCACAAGCTAGGGCTTTCTGGAAGTTTGGCATCAGGAAGGATCATTACTTCAGGCAATGAACAAGGCCTTATTGGTGTGGACTGAGCTGGGTACCCTGGACATGACTATGCTGCTCCTTTCAAATTAAAACCAGAATCTAGGTGAGTAAAGTCTTGGGTTTAAATGTAAAGGTGAGATACCAAACAGCAACTGCCTTAACCAGCTCTCATTGACCTACATATGTTCTGCATCTATCCAAAGAAATGCCTAAAATACATAAACAAACACGGGCACTTTTGCACCACAGTACTAAAAATACACTTGGATCTTTCTGCTGTTGAACAACACTTTTGGAGCAAACATCTCTGCATATAAAATGGCAGGGCTCAATATAAATAACCTTCATTGCTTCACCCACTATAGTGTTCAGGGAAGGAAGTAGCAGAGCATAGATACAATAACCTTTGTAAACTTGGTTCTACTAGAAACATCAGGTAGGACTTCTTAGGGCAGTACTAAATGCAGGGTCAACTGGAGCTCAGCTCAATCATTTCTTGCTCAAAAGCTCAGTAGTTGAAATGGCTAAGTGAGGGATAGGAATCATGTTGTTTAGTTTACTCTACTTGCAGCCTCTACCTGGTCAAGTGTTACATGCTCAAACAAAAAGCACAGATCGGATGTCACCATTCTCAAGTCTTGGAATTGAATTACCTGGACTTATAATGCTAATACACTAGCAGTGATATTTATTTGTTATTCATACAGTTTAACAAATCAGTGGGTAGCAATGCAGTTCCTCAGCTATACATTTCAATAAGACCCTAATCCTGTCAGTGCACCATACTGTACGTGCACTTTTTGTTGTTCTGTGTAGTTTTTTGTAGTCCTTCCTCTGTGTAGCACCGTGGTCCTGGAGGAACATTGTTTCGTTTCACTATGTACTGTAACAACCGTATATGGTTGACAATAAAAAGCTTGACTTGACTTGACCATTCTCACTATGATTCTTTAGGTTTAGCATAGGTGCCCGGGCTCTGCCCACAATACAAATGTTCTTGAAACTAGTGTTTTTCTCATAAGGAGCTCCCAAGATGACGCAGTAGGGATGCACAGCACAATGTCACAGCCCATGAGCTCAACCACCTGCACACCAGTGATTCTGCCTCCTTAGCATCTCTAATGTCCCAAAAGTGGGCGTAGGACTGTGGACTGATGTATGATGGCTGTTCTGACTGCCTGGCACCCTCACTCAGCACTCTCACATCAGCAATATTTAGGACATCAATTCAGCCAGCCTCTGATCCTCCACCCATGAGTGTCTGTCATACACTCTTTTCATTTTTCATGAAAATCTTGCTTCTCCATTACTTTTCTTTGTGCCTTGGGTCACATGGTTATAATGAGTTCATACATTTATACATTTATATAGCAAGGAGTTGTGATATAAAAACATGGACCCAAGTACTATCCAATCTAGACTGACTAATGAGTCCAGTTTTAGATGGTTGCCGATTGATCGACATTCTTCTCATTGACATGCTGTGGTCAGGCAGGCCCTGTTCATGCTGCTTAGTTGTATTGACTAATCTGTCAGTCATCCAACTGTGATGCGTGCTAGGGAGTTTGGAGCTCACCCCAGACAGGCAGCATTTGAAAGGCAGAGGAATACCCTGAATGGGATACCAGTCCTCTGCAGGGCACACCAACTTTGGGCAATTTTGAGACTCCAGATAGTCTGTCAGCATATCTTTGGACCACAGGAGAACTCACACAGAGTGAGTGCAGAATTTAAACCTTCAGCCCTGAAGGAGAGAGGCAACAATGCTACCCACTGAGGCACTGTGTCACCCTATATTACCTAACATTATCTCAAATGGAAAATGTGACAGCTGAAGGCTGAAGAAAGTAAGAAATTTAATGCCTTAACAGTTGCTGCTATACCACACAATAACCAGTGTGAAATCACAAATACCAGGTGAAGCTGCGTTTTTTGAAGTCATACAAATTGGCACCATGAAAGGGTCTAGAGAGGTTAATCAGAGGAAAGACACCCCAATGCTTACATTATCCCGTGGAAATATCTGGGATCATCATCTGCCAGGTGAGCACATAAATGTGAAGGGCTCCTTGCACATTCAGGAGGTCTTGCTTATCTATTATTTTTTGGTAACTCTGTACCCTTTGACTATTTTATTCAACCTGCCATTCTGCTACTGTTTTGGAATATTTTACTCAAACTATGTATGCCATATATAAAGCTATGTAAGCAAGTATAACATTGTAGGTGCTGAAAACTATGTAATCATGTAGAACACTAGAAACTATGCAACCAGAACACCTATGGCAAGTGAAACGATCTTGTAAATTATGTATAGTCCATTAGGACGACAGGTGGTCATAAAAGTCAGGATGCTGTTTGGGGAGTCTAGGTTGAAAACAGTTAGCAGACCTTTGCGCCACACACACTGTGGAATGTCTTAATGCATTTAAAAAAAACAATTAACAGACACTCGAGGTAAAATATTACCGTTAGATCCCAAAGAGAGGTACTGGGAAACTAATACAT
>JAACJT020003234.1:0-10278 GCA_009936485.2 Gymnarchus niloticus | reverse complement strand
GCGCCCCGCTCCGGCGGGGGGGGTCCCCTTTTCCCCCCGGCCTTCCCCGGGGCCCCGGCTCCCGCTGGGGTGTCCCCCCCCCCCCCTTGTTTAAATACCTGTTCTTTTATCCTGCGCCCCCCCCCCCCCCCCATAAGAACACATGAATAGCCCTCAGCTTAAGTGAAACGTTCAGGCATGTCCAAGTTTAAGACTTTAATAAACACTGCATGGTACACACATATAAAAAAAGCTGCATGGAAATCATCAATAAATACCTTTATTGGTTCAGTACAGAATTTCTACTGCAGACAAATATTTTGACAGCAAGTGAAGGCTTTACACAAACATGTTTGCGGAGACCACAGTTAAACAGGAGTATACAAACTTTCTAGCTTTCCGGAGAATGAATAAGGAACACCTTACCCGGGTGGCAAAAGGTAAAATTCTCTATTTAAAGAAAGAGTGTGGGTATTAAGAGTGTAAAGATGCACAGGGGCATTATTTTTAAATCAGCATATGAATTTGAAATGAATGTCCTGTGAAATACTTTAATATGCAACAAATTCTGTTCCTGGATAGTGTGTGTCATTTCTTAATTGCTTATGTTGCAAAATTATTACCTTCAAACTTTAATGAAATGTTATAGAACTCACTCATGTATCAGCCCCCAATTACCCAGGTCACAAAAGCAAAGTCAAGAGAAAAATAGGACTTTCCCAGTTACTTTATGCATCAGCAATTGGGAAAAAACACTTTTTGCCCGGGAAGAAGTAAAAATTGTTACATAGTGAATTATAAATGACATTCAGGAGAAATGGATAAAAACACTGAACTGTAGCAGCATTACAGTAACTTGCATTAAAACAACGTTCACCCAGTACAAGAGTGTCAAGGGCAATCAAAGCAAAGAAGAAGTAACATGCACAAAAAAAAAGAATACAAAACATACAATCTCTTACAATCTCTACACTGGTATGACTGTCTAATCACAGACACTGAGGTACGGGTCCTCATTTCTAATAGCTTCACCGTATTATGGGCTGATAGTGAAACGGTGTGGGAATGAGCAGGAAGCTCTGTCTCCTTCCTAAGTGTCTCTTTTGGCTTTGGAGTGAAACGTGAACTTCGGAAACCCGTCCTGCTTGCATTCTAGACTTGAAGCTCACGGCCTGTTCATCTGACCCATAAAGAGAATTGTACCTAAAAAGGGAAAACAAGCAACACATTTATATAAATCTCATTTCCTCCCTTGTGCTAGGAGATTGTGACTGTTAATGACTCAGCTTTGTAAAATGGGAATGAATGAATGAATTGACAAGGTGCAGGTCCTTAGCTTGGCCTCAGCGCAGTTTATCTCCTACCTGTGGGGTTATGTCGGACGATGAAAAGGAATGGCCGGTCCACGGTGACCCATGGTGGAGATGATCTCGCCAACAAGATGGCAGCTGGGTGAAACAAAGACACGTTAAGACCCTGAGGCAAACCGTTCGCTCGCCAATCAGTCATGAGCGGCTCCCATAACTTAATGCGATGGTGGAGTGAGACCCGCCCTCAGCACTGGTCCAGAACTGCACCCTCCTAGGGTCTCCTTACTTGTTGCTGCAGCAGCTTTTGTTCCGTCTTCATTCACTTCAATTTTGGCTTTCTGAAGTGCTTTGGATACATGAAGATGTTCTGTGCCTGAAAAAGAATCACATTTAAAGTACCACATACCGATTCAGAAAATATGTACACACACACACACACACACACACTCTCCTGGATTCATGACAGGGTAAGGCTGTCATAACCATTATATACAGTAAGTACAGCTAGATATACACCAAAGTCCAATCGTCTAGCACCACTTTTCCTGTTGCTTGCCATGTTCTAGGCACTGATGCAGTATCAAACAAGCTGGGAAATGTGCAAACAGAAGTTTCCACGGTGCTTATGCATGCCGGCCAAACACCGACCCATGCAGACAAAGCTGATAGACTGTTTTGTCTGCCTGTTATCGTGGCATGTTCTGAACGCCTGACGCTTGACATAATGACTGGACGTCACAACTCAACACTCATTTTTAAGGTTCATATACTACAGACATGGTGGGCGTAAGAACGGCTGGAAGTTGCATACGTTGTAAATCAAGGAGTGCTTGTATGCAAACATTTGTAATAGCACCTCTAGGGGGCAGTACACAGTCAAAAATAGCAGCCAGTCATGTTTGTCTGAGTGGGAGTGAACTTAAAAAAAAAAAAAAAAACAAAAAAAACATGATCACACCCGACCACGAGACATGAATCACTGACTGTGAGTCTCAGGTCACACAAGCACACAGAGTCATATTCTTCTGGTAACATCCCAGTCGAGGGCCAACACCCCCGCTCTGAGGTCTCTAAACCACCCGGGGGGGTGGGGGGGTGGTAGACACGTTTCTGCCTCTCGTTACTTACTCATGTGTTTAAAATCAGCTTTGGCGACAGAAAACATATCTGTGATCCCAAGAGTGGAGAGGGCATCTTTCAGGTCAACCTCAGCTTCTGCAGAAAACCTTCAGGGGAGCAGAATGCAAGAACAGATGCTCACAGGCTCCAGGGTCAGCGGACAGGCTGCCCCGGGTCGTGCTTTGAAGAGGACATGAAACAAAACTCAAGAGTCTGAGAAGAAAGGAGATCAAACGTCTGGAGTGTTTTGTTAATTTTTTTCCACCAAAAGAGGAAGATCAGCATTTAAAGGGGAACACGGCAAGTTTTTCTATCACTCTTAAATGCAGCATTACACAGGAATGATTATCAGGCCAAGCCAGCTATTGGCAGGTTTACTGCATGGGGGCGGGGCTTACCGGGGAAGCAGGAGCCGCACTTTCCTCTGGCTGAGCAGCTTCATCCAGCCACGCACGGTGGTAGTGCTTATGTGGGGGAGGATGGCTGACAGGGACACGTCCTCCTCGGACGGCAAAGCAACCAGCATGCTGATGTTGTTCCCGTGGTACGGCAGCTCGATTACTTTGTACTTCACACCCTCTGGAGTCGTAGCCTGGCCTGAGGGGTCCAAATTGTCTTGTTAATGGGGTTCTGCAGGACAGGTGAACTCCACCCACAGCCTGATACAAAGTACCAAAACTACACCTTTCTGAAGAGCATAATTCTTTTTGACTGGCCATCCACCACACCTTAGCTGTATGCTCAGTGATAGATCTTAGGGAGAGAGGGGTATACTGGCAAATATAAATTCTATATTATTCTGCAAAGATAAACCCTGAGAACTGCTCTGTTCAGAAGGTCACCCATGCACTCACCCATGTTGAACACATTGAGCTGAGACATCATGGGGACTTTGGAAATGGTGCCGTCAGCCAAGTGGAAATTCCTTGACTTGGTGTTTTCTGGTTGGAAGCGAGACTTCCAAAGCCCCTTGAAGTAAAGCGAGTTGAGCACCACCAAGCGAGTCATAGCTGGATCCAACATTTCCGGCTCCATCAGGCGAGAGATCATTCCTGAGGAGGTGTACATTTGACATCAACTCTGAAGTTCTTGACAAATAACCATCTGAACAGCTTTCAAAGCTTGAATTTAACAGTCCAGCAAACTCCTAAAATGAATTTTCAACCTTGTTTACGATCAGAAAGTGGGTTTGGCATTCTGAGCATTTCCGACTGTGCTAGTGCTGGATTCTGAGACCGGTCTTCTCAGGCACATGTCAGGTGGCACTTAAGCATCAGAAAATGTAGGAAGTAGGTGTAACACTGATTAGGGGGGCGTATGAAGAATCACACGCTGCCATGGTAACAACAAGGAACAGCTAACTTCTGACACCATGGTTAAAGGAGTGAAAGGCAAAACCTGTCTGCTGACTGGTCAGCCAATGATGGGCAGGGTGTGGCGTTAGGTTTGTGTGACATAAGCAAAGGAACGACAAGAGCGGACAGACAGCCCAGCGTCAGCCTGGCCTCGGCTACGCTGGGACATTAAGACTCAAAATTAGATTCTAGTTCCTCGGTCCTAATTACTTCCAGCAGTAGTTTGCACTGAGCGTTCGGCCAAGAAAATAGCAATACGAGCCAAAAAAAATATGAGTTACAAGGGTCTTATTTAGATCACAACACAGACAAGAACTAAAATAAGTCTGGCTCTGAGAAACACTAGCCTACAAAAATCATCTGCTTGCAGGAACAGGACTGGCTGTCCGTATATTAAACCAAATCCCTCCGAATTTGGATACACAGTCATTACAACTGAAAGCCTATTTGCCATGGAAACCTGACGAAGACTCATCTAACCAGCAGACCTCACCCTTGGTATGGTCCTTCACCCAGCTGTTGATGGCACCTGCAGCCGCTTCCACGTCAGCAAAGTCGAGGCTCCTGGTCTCACACTGAAAGTTGGCCTTGTTGGTCAACACAAACTTCTCATGGAGGTCAAAGCCTTGCTGGATGAACAGAGCGTTGGCAATAGTCACGATGTCCTGGTTGGACTTTGAGGTCAGGCTCTTGTGTAACCTTTTCAGCATCTTGTAGGGACCTTAGGAAGGCATGAGACATGGCTGGGTTAGGGTTAGGCCAGCTTAGGTTTCTGTAGACTAGAGTGATGGTGAACCAAGGATATCATGAGCATTTTAAAGGAATTCTAACAAGGGCAGTGGGGAAAGCTTGTTTATGGGTTCTAGGTAAGAGTACCAGTCAAGTCAACATTGAAAATAATAATAATAAAGTGTGTTTGGCTGTAGGGGTGAGAGAGTGGAGTGAGGAAATGCGGTCAGAGAGGGACGGCAGAACCAGGCAGAGGGACGGCGGTCAGAGAGGGACGGCAGAACCAGTCAGAAGTACCATTTTTCTTGTAGCGGAGCCCTGTGAGCAGCTGTCTGCGAGTCTCCCCATCGGCACCCGGGAGCAGCATCCCAAGAATGCTGGCCACACCATGGGGAGACAGCACCACGTTGTCCTGTGGTCGAGAGTGGGCCATCTGTTGGAACACCTGTATGCCCAGATCTGAGCCCCTCTCCCCATAGGAAGGGGCTTGGGAGAGAGCTCCCCAGGAGCAGAAGGACAGGAACGCAGAGAGACACAGCACGATATGGTAGGCCATTGCGAAATCAGCGCTCAGACCTGGGGTGGACAAGGCAAAGGTTGGCAGTCACCAAGGAGTTCAACTAAAATTTTATATCGTGGAAAATTAAGAAGCAGGAAAATGCTTAACAAAGCAGACAAAATATGCATGCACACAACTGTCAATTTTTTTTTATTAAAGGCGATCCAATAGAAGTCTTTCACAACATTCCACCAGTCATACATCAAAAAATCCGAGGCAACTATCATGAAAACACCATCAGCTACCTGGAAGACAAGCCCCTCAAAGGTGAGATAACTCCACGTGTTAGGAATGCGATGATACGATAGACCAGAAACAGTAAATCAGATTAGAATAAAGTCAACCCTCACGCACTACCAGCACAGGCTCTAAGAATGGTACTTTATAAACAGTTATGGCAGCTACAAGACTTCAATCAAAGCCTTTGGTGAGTCGTCTGCACACAAAACGATGACAGGCATGCATGATGGCTACAGAAGTTGACTGCAGACTGGCAGACATGAGCAGAATTTATAATCAGCTGTGCCTTACGGTGCAAAGAACCCTACTGTTCTGGATTGTGTATTTTAGCAATGGCTGATCATCACGTCGTTGCTTAGACAGGTCGTTACGACAGCACACTAAAATGTGGCAGCCACGGAGGAACAAACTAACATCACTTTTGCAACATGTACGGAGGGCTCCACGGAGAGATCCAGACATCAAGACAGGAATGAACTGGAAGCTCAGCTCACAGCCACCCACCCCCAACCCAAATAGACAGAACTGGTTTAAAAGCAGACCTGCAAGCTTAGGTCTGGGCTTACATTTTTAACTTTCTTTTAAATAAACCTGCCTTGCTTTTGGGAAACTGGGCTTTCAAACATCCTCAACTACACAACTCCATGAAGAACTACTGACCCTGAGTCCACTGTTAGGATTCAGTGATCACTGTCCATGCATGGATGTGGAGAATTATTATTATTATTGATGTGGAAGCAGTAAAGTGTAGATCACCTTTCTGGTCTTAAAATGGAGTTAATCTGTTTACTTGACAACAACCTGTGGTGTAAAATTCCCATCCTCGGCAGCACAAATGAACATAAGAAGATATTCGTGTGAAAGTTGAGATTTAATGTGAAATCACAGCCCGCCTGGGGGTGGAACAGGAGCTGAAGTGTGTAAAAACACTCAGATTCCAGGCTGAAGTTGAGCTGTGATCTCAGAACCCCACTGATCCAAACAGACATCGGGCAGCACATTAAATCCCAGCCCATCCTGAAGCTCCATTAAAGGTCCAGCAGGAAGATCTTACCTTGCAAAGCTGCTTTTATAAGGCGTTTAGGTACACAGAGCAGTGCCTTAGTGGAGGATACAGAGAAACGTACGGAAATGATGACGGCGTCTTCCCCGAAATGCGTGCCGCGATCACTTTGGGAACCTTCTGTAATTCCTATTTATACGAGGAAGGCAGCGCCGTGAGCTCCGCCCACTCCCGAAGAGCTGGCGAGCCGAAAGGGGCCGAGCGGAGCCGAGGGGAGCCGAAAGGGACCGAGCGGAGCCGAGCCGAGCCGAAAGGGGCCGAGCGGAGCCGAGCCGAGCCGAGCCGAAAGGGGCCGAGCGGAGCCGAGCCCCAATCCGGAAATTCCGCACCGCTGCGGGCCTTTCGGTCGCAGTGAAATTCCGCGGTTGCAGAAGCGAATTTCTTTAATGTCACATTACCGATTTCCAGTTTCGGAGAACAGAACACTGACCAAATCCGGTTTATAGGCACTGTCCCAACACATCCAGTCCAGTCACAGCAAGGAAGTCATTTACCCACTTCCGTTTTTGTGGGTGCTTCGTATAAACAAATACCCTTCTCACCAGCACAGATAACTAAGGGCACCTGTGCAAGTGGACGAGGCCGAGAACCAGGCTGTCATCATTGGCATTCATCCATGCGCACCTGACCCAAACACACACGGCCATTTTTCACCAGACTGGCTCGTCTTGCTTTCAGTTACATTCATGATTTATTGCCTGAACGCACCTGAACGCTCTAGACAGTTTTTAAAAAAAACAGGTTTAAAATCCAAAGTCACGTAATGAAGTGAGTACCAGATTAGGGAAAGAAATTCCTGGACAGCTTAGGGTCCTCCGGCTGGGGGTCAGGATGACAGGCTTGTGACAAAGGACTGAAAACAGGAAAAGTGGGGAGTACTTTATTCTCTTTAAGCTCAGGACATGAATGACAACTGCAATGCTTACAAAATATTCCTTAACCTGTTTCCCTTGGAAAACTTACATTACAGAGTGCATTTGGTTTCATTATTGCTCAGGAATTTAATTGCTGGATATTCCAGGGGACTGAAAGTAAATCAAAGTGGGAGGGGGAAGGGGAAAAAAAAAAAAAAAAGAGAAAAAATCAGCTGGAGGTTGAATTGAAGCACAGAAGAGGGCGAGGGTCTTTACTTCTGATTGCTGGGAGTGGTTTACACAAGACTGTAATGTGCCACCTATTGGAATTGGTGAGCCAGCAGAAAACGTGGCATTTGGCAGTTCAGCCGCCTGGTGGGGAACGGTGTCTCATTGTGGTATCCAGGTCCAGGAGGTCTCACTGCTTCAGCCACTTCTGAAGCAGCAGGAAGACATGATCGCGGGCCAGCGTCAGCTGAGGAAGGTCCTGTTTGCGGGCGGGGTACATGTTTGCACAGTGGGCAGTTCCTGAGGGGGAAAAGAACCCACCACTGCACGTTCAATAAACAGACAGACCTGAAATCACATGGCTAGCATACTCTTAGACACATTAAAATAGTATGTAAACATTTATAAAGCTCTATCTAGGGTTTTCTTTTTAGATCAGCTAACAAGCTACGTTTGTATGTGGGGAACTTTAAACTCTAAAGGGTTAAGACAAGTAGAAATAACTATACAATGACCCAATTAGTGCAGAAAGAATGAATTTGACAAAGTTTAACTCAGGATTGAATGAGTGTGGCCCGATAAGAAATTGTAGCACTAATGATATAAAGCAGAATAAAATGAGTGCTCACCCTCGATGAAGACAGCAGGAAGGTCACCAGTAATGTCTTGGGTAATGCCTAGGGCATGCCAAGGGTCAATGGAGCCATTGGGAAAGACTATGCGTGTCGTGTGGATGTCATAGCCCCCGTAGTACTCATTGGTCTGGATCACTGCATCGGTGACAGCAGACGCATTCAGAGAGGAATCGTATATGTCCTCACACTGCTTCAGGAAGTACCTGCCAGACAGGGAAGAGGGCCCTCGAGCTCAGAAAGGTTCACTCACCAGCAGGCTCTGGTGTCAGCAAACGATGACGTAACCATTATGAGATCAGCGGTTCACCAGTCAATGTGATACTAGCTTTTTGATCCCTGCAAATTGCCGTGTGACACCTTGGGACTAAATTTTGGGGTACTGAGGATGCACGGCATCAAAGAAACTTAAGTTTCTATACTTGGTTAAAGTACAAATATTAAAACAGCCAGTTTTTTTCCCCGTACAGGGAATTAAGATGAGTTCACAGAGGCTTTCGGGGGGGGACCACGATGTTGAAGTACAATTACTGTCACACATCCTTACACAAGTTTATGCACTTAGTACCAACCAAACACGGGCTGCAGACTCTCCTGAAAGAGGCTTATTTGTCTTGCCCTAATTCAAGGCCAGACTTCGTTTACATTCCTTAGAGGTCTGTCTGTTCTCGTCATTTATTTCTGGCCTTGTCTTTGGGTGTCGGCAGTGGGGAAGAAGCTCTGCATGGTAGTCTGGGTCGACGTCAGGAATCCCTCAGGACGATACGAGATGCCCCACTACGCCTCATTCCGCTTTCTCCCCTTTTGATACTGTGCCGACTGAACCGACGTACCCATTGCAACGGAGGAGAGCGGCCAAGTGCAAGCGGCTGCCACAAAGGCACAGCGAGCCAGGGGACAGTGCATGCGCCACACATCTAGTCAGTTTAGAAACACATTTCATCTGTCAAATACTTTCAAAGTCAGATCAATTTTCACACCTTAGCCTCCGTTAGCCTCTGCCCAAACAGGATGTTTACTGAGGTCCTCAAACCTCCAGGTGTGAAGTTAACACCCCAGCTTCATTCAGATCCCTGAACCCATCACCCACCCATCACCCACCCAGCCAGGCTTGTTCTATGCTGCCGGTCGACAGTGCTTCAGTCTGCAGAACACGCGTCAAACACTTTCAGTTTTCAGAAGAACCTCGATCTTTAAAGGATGCCCAGGCATTATTACAAGAAAGGGGGCAGGGTGTAACCGGCATCCAGTCGGTACTCAAACGGGGAGTCAGTTACAAGTGACGGTATGAAAGTCAAGTACTCACTGTAGTGGGAAGCCCCGGAACGGCTGATTGGGGGAATCAGTGCTCTGGTAGAAGCCAAACTCCGTGCAGGTCTGGTAAAGCCACTGTCGGCCTGGATACAAAGCAGGCGAGACATCATCAGGAAGAGTCTCCCCACGAGCAGGACTCCAGACAGGCCATTCATCTGCTTAGTGCCTAGGGTGCGTCAGGCTTTAAAGAATCTTTTCATTCATCAATGGCAGTTAAAGCCCACAGGGACAGGTGTGGTTCAACTGTGTAGACTCTAAACATTGTCAAACAAAGAGAAAACACAGGAAATGGCATTAAAGGGAGAGCGTAGAGGGCGGAATATCAAAACATTCAGCCACACCTTACGGCACATCCACAGGTGGAATAACATCCTAGAAAGAGGGAAGTTAGAGAAATCTGTCTGCATCTGAGGCATGATACTGCGTTCTGTTGGGCTTCAGTGCCTGTCATCTCCTGCCTTCAGGCAGCTCTCCCTGCCAGGTCCAGCAATGCAGGTGGAATTCCAAAATGGAAACTCCCCTCCCACCACCAAAAAAAAAAAAAAACAACGAATAAACAGTAGGGGGAGGGAAGGGGAGAAGGGGCTTTGAAACCACTTTCACTTTTCTGGATGAAAACATTTGAGAAAAACCAAGCAATCAGCATGCGGCAGCTTCATCCCTGAACCTGGGAGGAGGGGCACACAGCCTCGCTCTCAAACGACACCCTCACTTCCTGTCACTAGGATTCCTGCTAATAGACGTCAGCTAGGAATGATCCCACAGCAAGGGAAAGAAGGGAGGGGGAAAAAAAAAAAAAAAAAAAAAAAAAAAAACCACCGAAAGCGGGGGGGGGGGGGGAGTAAAACAAAAAGGCGGACCCGGTGAGGGCCACAAAGGAAATTCCCCGGAAGCTC